>JAOTRH010070955.1:0-17878 GCA_034768845.1 Heliamphora exappendiculata | reverse complement strand
TATATATATACATATATATATATATATATATATATATACATGACAAATACACTCTCCGACTGAAAACCCTAGTTTTTTCTCCTTTCTCTGTGCCATCAAGCCTGTTCCCCTTAGCCGCCTCGCGGAGGCAAAGATTGAATCCGCTGGCCTCGAGCAGGAATGTAATGCCGGCGTCGCCAGTGTCGAGCATGTTCCTTTCAACCGCCTCGTAGAGGTGAAGATCGAATCTGATGCCACCATTATCTTTCATTCCCTTGCTTTCCACCCCTGCGCTTCCCAATGCCATCTCCGCTCTCAGCAGCTCGTCCTTTGCCTTAGATCATTCGATTGATCCGTCAACTCCTCTCTCGATGCTGAGTTATGGTTCCCTCATTTGTTGCTGACATTGCCACCTCTCTCAGTTGCCACCATTGTCGACGCCGATGCATCGCTTAGTCGCCATTGCCTCAGTCTCCTTAATCGTGCTGCTTCTTTCTCCCTCAGTTGTCGTCGCGTAGATATTTCTTAGTTGTTGCCTCTGTCTTCCTTAGTGGTCGCCTCTGTCTCCTTGTAACTGAAAAATTTCTCAGTTAGAGGCTGTGAGAAATTTTTCTAGAAACTTGAACTGAGAAATTTTTCAGTTAGATGCTGTGAGAAATTTTATTAAAAAATAAAATTAAAAAAATTTTCAGTTAAATGTCATGAGAAAGTTTTTTCTTTTCTCAGTTAAATACTATGAAAATTTTTTCGAGAAATTTAAATTGAGAAATTTTTCAGTTAAAAAAGAAAGAATCGCCTTCTTTTTCTCCTTCCTTTAAAATTATAACTCTTCGACCTCGCCAAAGAAAGAGGAGATCGGCGGCGAAGAAGAAAGAGGAAATCGCTAGAGAAAATTGAGGAGGTTGGGGCCAGAGATAAAGGAGATCGACGACGAGGCTGACATCAGAGAAGAGAAAGGACGAGATTGACGGAGGGGGCTAGGATTTGATTTTTGACTGTTATTTAAACTAGTATTAGGGGCATATTGAATAAAACAATATAAAATGGGATCTAATTTTTTAAAAAATGTTTGATGGGACTATTCTTTTGATATATTCAACTAATAGGACCCTAATTTAAAACTCCCGTTATTTTATTATTTTAAAAGCGAGGCCTTGCTTTTTATCCCAGAAGGCGACTGAGTATGAGTCTCAAATCATCCTATGGAATGATGTTTTCTCACATGGCACACAACGGTAGGGAACTGATGAAGCACTTTTCCTTTTTGATTCTTAAAAAAAGTATCCGCGTTCAATAACCGATGAAGCACTTTTCCTTTTTGATTCTTAAAAAAAGTATCCGCATTCAATCTCTCAACTGAGATCTACGACATTTTCTCTAACCTTTGGTAATGTAAATCCAATAATAAAACTACGAAATATGTAGCATGGTAGTACAAATTACCTCTAAGTAGGTCTTATTTGACAACTAACTTTAAACTGAATTTTTTAATATTTTGTTAAAAATTAAAAAGTCAAAAAGCTTGGTTTGGCAACCCTCAACTTTTAGACTTTTTGCTTTTAGCCTTTTTGGATTTTTTACTAACAATTTCTAGTTTTATCGTTATTTGTTTTTGTTGACCTAAAAATTAAAAATTAAAAAAATTGCACTAAACAACCAATGTAAATAGTGAAATTCGGAGAACATCGGAGAACATTTTTGACCAAACAGTACTGTAATTGAACTTTTGAATCTATATATTATTGTTATTCAAAGAAAGAAAAAAAAAGATGACTGAATGGTATTTTTGAAAATTCACTATGTGCGCAAATGAACTTTTAGGGTGACTTAAACTCACTCTATATATCTCATAAATAAATTTTTAATTTTTAAAATTTAAAATAACTTCAAAAAAAACAAAAAAAAATCTATTTTAAAGTAAGGTCGGCAAAAGATGCATATATATATATATATATATATATATATATGCGTGTGTGTATAGATAAGAGATAAGAGTGATGGGGGTGATGGGTGATGTGATATCATGGCAAGAACATGAGATGGGCCCCGCCCTTTTTGTTTTTGGAACCGGCAGCCACCGAACAGGAGGTCACATTTTCGTTGTCGGATGAGCTTTTTCTCTCCAAGTCTAGCTTTTGGATTCTTTTATCAACGAGCAATGATACATTGTGGCTGCAGCACTCCATTACATATTGCATGTGCATGTTTGAGTACGTACGTCGATTGTCGTTCTTAAATCTGTCTACCATCCAGATTAACGCGACACTAATCATATGGGATATCTCGATATTTTATGCTTCCTCCAATTATAAATGATTGAATATATATATATATATATATATATATCCCATAAGAAAACAAAATGCTATTTTATTACTATATATATAATACAAACGTGGGCAACCTCTATTCCAACTATATGAAAACCAATAAAAATACATATTTAAAATATTATAATTTCACTTATTTACTATTGGTGTATGGGGTGATTCTGTAGTGGTGATGCCAAAGTTAACTAATCATTTTGGGGGTTTCTTTAGTTGCTTTTGACTTGCAAGAGAGAAAAGAGTGAGATTGGTCGGCAGACAATCACCAAAAAGTTTTTCTAATACTTAAGTTAGTATCTTTTATGCGAAAAAATATAAGATAAAATTATGAAGTTCTTTAGATATTTGGACAGAATTTTTGATTTAAGTTGTGCCTGTAATTTAAGGAGTTAGATCTCCTTTTTTATAAGGGATCTAGGTTGGACTTTTGGCACAAGATTATCTCATCCAACTGCAGGTCCGTTATGAGGGCCCTTAAGGGGTTTAGTAATGTTGCAGATCTGTTGAAGAATACTAGGATGGACCTGGTCATCATTAATGTTGATTTGTATGACCACACTATATATCTTCATTAATGATCTCTATCTTGGCTATCCTATCTCCATTAATGCTATGTGGCTTAGCCATGCCATCATGCCACCCACATTAATGCACCTGAGTTTGGTTTCTTGTGCCACTTTGGTTCAGCACCCAACTAGGCTTGAGTGAGGGTTGGGCTTCGCAGCTTTGCCCTTCATGCGCCATATCCTTGGTAGGTGTGGGCCTTACCATTGGACCCGACCTATTAGAGATCAACCCAAGCCCTAACCGAGGATCCGGCATGCTCTAAATTAGGCCTGCTTCATCTGGTCCCAGCTCACATGTTTCAACCTTCTTGCTAAAGTCATGGGTCTGTTTGACTTTAACTCAGACTGAGGTTCTGCCTCTATGCTTGGTTCTTCAATTGCACAATTATGAACCATAGTTCGTCCAATGCCGAGATGACTCGGCTTAAGTTCTTGTCAACTTGGTCACAACTAGCAATAAATTCATCGTCACGTCAAGCCACGTGTTGACTTTCGGCTGGTCATGGTTCGGCATGCGCATTTTGGATGAGGCATTTTGTGGATATCTTTTCACCTGCTCGAGGGGACAGTTGGCACACCTCGTCTTCTTACCCTTTTCCCATATATAAGAGGGGTTCCTTCATTTTAGATTGATTTTGCAACACCAGCCTTTTTTGAGACCTTACTGGGGTAATAGCCATCTAAGACCGTCGTTTTCTCCATCTGTCATCAATAGTTTCCACAAGAGTCATGACTCCCTTTGTACTCTAAGTTTTTGAACGTTTGCCTTATTTGTTTCTTAAGTTTTTGGTCCATATTCAACCATTTCTTTCTATTATTCGTAAATCTAGGTATGATTTGTTAGGTGTCAGTTTTAGCCCTCAGTGTGTTGCCTCTGAATAACCTTCTACTGCTTCATCATTAGTTCTCGAGACTTTCCTCTTTTAGTTTCTCTCATTCTTAGAGTCGAGGTCATTTTTTTTCGTTATGGATGTAACGATCCAAGTAGACCACTGACCCCATAACATAAATGAAGATTTTAATAACGCGAGCCAAAATACTTTAACCAAATTATTAGTAGTAGTCCACAAGTTTCTTTATATATGGGGTATCACAATATAGAGTGGCCCATAAGTGTGCACAAAGTATACAATCTTAAGGTTTCGACCTCTCTTTGGAGCCTCTACTCCTCTATCCACACCATCACGGAGCCTGCACAAGACCAGGGTTAGCATTGATACCATTGTAACGATCCAAGTGAACCACTCACCCAATAACTTGAATAAAGAGTCAAACAACACGGTCTAAAATGCTTAAACTTAAATTATTAGTAATAGCTCACAAGTTTCACTATATATCATATTTATTTTTTATTTCCTAATAATGTGATATAGAATATCACAATATTTTCCACTCAAATACGTGATGCCTTTGTGGCGTGGCCCAATTCTCCACTCTGGTTGGGATGTAGATAGCATCCTATTAACAGACATAGGGTAGCCCATAAGTGTGCACAAAATATATAATATTGAGAATGCTAGTTGTATTTCTTCATTGTTTACTGCCACTAGTTGGCTGATTTGCTGTATAATTTCTAGCCATAACAATTTTCTTTCACCGACTTCATCCCAACATATAGGTGATCTACATTTTCTCTCATATAAAGCCTCGTAAGGTGTTATTTGAATACTAGTTTGATAACTGTTATTCTAAGAAAACTCCACTAAGGGTATATGGTCATTCCAAGATCTTCTAAAATTAAAACTGGTAGCTCTCAACATATTTTCAAGAATCTGAATAGTTCTCTCTCATTGTCCATTGGTTTGTGGGTGAAAGGCTGTGTTATAATTCAAATAGGTACCCAATTATTTGTGTAAACTCTATTAGAATTTAGATATAAACCTACTGTCCATATTAGAAACTATCGTTATAGGAATGCCATGTAACCTTACAATTTCCTTAATATACTACGTAACTAGCCTCTCTAAGGAGAATTCAACTCTGATAGCCAAAATGTGAGCATATTTCATCAATAGGTCAACGATAACCCAAACAAAATCATTACCATTTTGAGTTCATAGCAAACCTATCACAAAGTCCATGGCGACATGTTTCCACTTCCATTCAGGAATGGAAAGTAGTTGCAACTGACCCACTGGTCTCTGATGTTCAACCTTTATATGTGGGTATACTAAACATTAAGTGATAAAATGAGCAATTTTCCTCTTCATATTATTCCACTAAAAATTCCTCTTGAACTATAAATTCAATTTGCGATCCTACTTCCACATTTTCTTTGATTTTCTATAATTGTGGATTATCTCTTTGATTCACCTTAATTATCTTAATCAGAATAGGCTGAATTTTAATATTTGTCAAAAGTGCAATGGCTCCTGCCATCGTAACATAGTATTTAGTCTTCTTAAATCTTTCAAGATATGTTTTTGATTTGTAATCAAACATGTCAGACTTCTTGGGGACTTCCTACTCAAAGTATCTGCCACTTCATTGGCTTTTTCTTGGTGATAGTTGATTCCTAAGTAATAGTCATTTAGACGTTCCAACAACCTCCTTTGTCTCATATTCAAGTTTTTGGGGTAAAGATGTACCTCCAAGATTTTGTGGTTAGTGAATATCTCACATCTTATGCCATATAAGTAGTGTCTCCAAGTCTTCAAAGAAAATACCATGGTTGCCAACTCTAAGTCGTGTATCAGATAATTTTGTTCATATGACATTAGTTGCCTCGAAGAATATGCTACCACATTGTTCTTCTGCATCAGAACATATCCCAAACCCTTTTTAGAAGCATCACTATAGATGATAAAATCTTTATTCCCAGAATGAACAATGAGTATTGGTGCCAATACTAAATGACATTTCAACTCTTGAAACCTTTGTTCACATTCATCAGACCACCTAAACTTAACGCCTTTCTGCGTCAAACGATTTAACTATACCACTATACGAGAAAATCCTTCCACGAACCTTCTGTAGTATCTAGCCAACCCTAAGAAACTTTGAATTTTTGTCATACTGGTCGGCCTATTCCATTCTATTACATCTTCAATTTTATTTGGATCAACAAAGATCCCCCATCCTTAGATATCACATGGCTTAAGAAAGAAACACTATCCAACCAAAACTCACATTTCTTAAACTTTGCATATAATTTCTTTTTTCTAAAAATTTGCAACACCATCCTCAAATGCTTTTCATACTCCTCGACTCATGTAGACCATTGGCCCAATAATTTAAATAAAGAATCTAACAACGAGGTCCAAAATACTTAAGTTAAGTTTTTAATAGTAGCCCAAAAGTTTTTTTATATACTATATATATTTTCTATCTCCTATTAATGTGGAATAGGGTATCACAATATTTTATATTCAAATAGGCGACACCCTCGTCGTGTAGCCTAAGTTCTTTTCTTGATTGAAATGTGGATAGCAGTCTATTGACAAACATAGAGCAACCCGTAAGTGTGTACAAGGTATACAATCTTGGGATTTTTACCCCTCTGCGAAGCCTCTACTCTTCCATCCATACTGCCATGGAGTCTGCATAGGACTAAGATTGGCTCTAATACAATTTGTAATAACCTAAGTGGACCACTGGCCTAATAACTTGAATAAAAAGCCTAATAATGCAGCACAAAATGCTTAAGTCAAGTTATTAGTAGTATCTCACAAGGTTTTTTATATACTGTTAGCCCAAGGGCATTTTATATAAGATTTTGATGATTTTATTAAATTATATTTTCTAATTAAAGTTTAAAAAGATATTATTTTAAATATTTTCTAAAAAAGGTTAAGTCGACACTATACGCTAATGAGTCGCACCTTATGTCTTTTGTGCTGATACTTAGTGCTAAATGGGTTGACGATGCTCAGTGTTCTCGTACAGAACTTTTGTATCGACACCAATTGAATTTTGAGTCGACACTTACAGGTAAAGCATGCTTAACAAACTCAAGTGTATCGACACCGTTAAGGTTTAGGGTCGACACCTCTAACGCTTTGCTTGAGATGTGACAAGAGAATAGGTTGTGTTGACACTAATAATCGATTGTGTAAATACCTTCAATATTGGACCAGAATTCAAGTTGAGTTGACACTAGTTATAACCTATGTCGACACCAAGTCAATGACTGAAGAACAAGATGAGTCGACACCAATACACACGGGTCGACACTTTAGTACCTTGACAACAATTAACTTGTGTCCACACTAATGCTTACATGGGTTGATACCAAGTGATCCTCCGGACATCCTAATTCTTGTGTCGACACCAAAGAAGCAATGAGTAGACACAAAGCAATCCCCCAGACTTTTACCTATATATGTCGACACCAATGAAGAGATGAGTCGACACCAAAACCATTCTCCAAAAAATTAGAAGTTTGGGTCGACACTAACATTTTAGTAGCCAAAGTCATTTGGCTGGGTCAACACCAAAGATGAGAAGTGTCAACACCGTTTTTCAAGTAGCCAAAGTCGTTTGGCTGAGTCGACACCAAAGTTGACTAGTGTTGACACAGATTTTTTAGTAGCCAAAGTCTTTCGATTTGGGTCAACACCAATGCTAACATGTGTCGACACCAAAATTTCAGTAGCTAAAGTCTCTCAACTAAGTTGACACCAATGAAGACTTGTGTTGACTCCACAAAAGACATGAAGCCGTTAGTCAACACCAACTCTGATATGAGTCAACACTAAACTTCAAGCTAGAGAACTGAAGTAATAAAATGGTCAACACCAAATTGACTATGAGTCAACACCTAGGTGTTCGTGCTGAAAGTTCAAAAGTTAGGTCGACACCTCATTAGGAATGAGTCGACACTTTTATCCGAGAACCAAGGCTAAGATCATTTTGTATCGACACCAAGGAGCTTTGTGTCGACACCAAGGATGGATTTCAAAAAAGGGCGCTAGTTCAAACGGTAACTTTTTAAAGCATTAATTGCCTCCACCTACCACCAATGGTCATTTATTTTAGTAGGTTATAAAAGGAGTAAATTTTAGAATTTTGTATTTTTGAATTATTGTTCTATCAAGTGCATTGAAAGCTCAAAACCTTCTCTTGATCATTAAAATCTCATTTAATCATCTAGCCCAAAAACTTCATTCACTTCCTTGTTCATTTATTATCAAATCTTTGTAAGTGAGTATTTGCGAGTTATTACTCAATTTCTTAATCACATTTATTATAAAGCAAGGTGAGTCACCCTTGCTGTGAGGCCTTGGCCCATTTTTTTGGCATTTTTCGACGCATGTTTATCGTTTTTGTCTTAGCACGGCTGTTGTGGCGCGGGTTTAAAAAAAAAGAAATATTTTCGTGGCCTATAAATATATGGCGTTAGATAATTTCAAAACTTCTTAACTAAGTTTCTTTTTTTTTTTTTCTTTATGCCTTCTCTCTAACTTCTCGGGGGCCCAAAGCTCAATTTTCAATGATCCAACAACAGATTCTTGCTATTGGCTCGGTGCGCTACGCGTTCATTCGGATAGAATTTTATTCTGGCAAAGTTCAATTTTATACGTGGATCGAGGTGTCGAGTTTTTAACTCAACAAGGTAGGATCCTAGACTCTCATGTCTTATAAGGGTGTTACGTGTAATCGTGCGTATTTGTACCATTTTAAATTGCATGAAATCGCTTTATGTTTCAAACGTTGGTTTTTGGGTTCAAAACCATTTTTCGTCAATTTTAGTTCGATAAAATCGTGTTTTGGGTGTTTTTTTTTTAAGGTTTTGGTGTTAGGCTTGGGCGTGTGTATGTCCGAGGGTGTTGGATGGGAGTTTGGAGGCTTCATTTTGGAGTTTTGAGGGCTGAAACAGTAGCTCAGATGTGGTTTTTTCCTGGGTTTAGTTGACTGGATCATGGTTCAGTCGACTTGATTGTAGAGGTCAGTCGACTGACCAGTGTTTTTGGGGAATTTTATGAAATTCAAGTGGCTTGTTTGGGTCGACTGGATGGGGTCCAGTCGACTGGGTCCTTTGTTGGGCGTTTGGATGTTTTGATGATTTTGTTGATCGTGTGGTGTCTTCTCAGTTGATTGGGTTATGAGGCTCGATCGAATGCTATCCTCTAGTGATTTTTAGTTGATTAGATTATGGGGTCTTGTCAATTGAAGTCACATAGAGGGTGTTGGTCATGTCATGCGGGTGTTGAGGCACGGTTGTGTGCGTGGTGGTTGGTGTATCATGGGTGCGGACGTGTGGGTCTGTTGTTTGCTTTAAAGGTGGCTTCTAGTGAGAACCGTCTTGTGGGAGATTCATGTGTTGGTCTCCGGGTTAGGTCTTAGTTTTCTGCAACGTTGGTTGTCCCGGTGAGTGGATGGGTCGTTCGGGTAAGCGAATGACAGGTGTGTGTCATGAGATATCGTGTTGGGTTATGTGGCGTCATTATGTAGAATGTCATGGTTGTACGTGATTCTATGCTTATAGAACTCTGATTAGTTTGGTTTATGCATATGTTGATTTTGTGTTATCCCGTAGTGTTCAGTGTTATCCCGTAGTATTCGGTGTTATCCCGTGGTGTGCGATTTTATCCCGTGGTATGTGGTATTATCCCGTGGTATATGGTTTTATCCCGTGGTGTGCGGTTTTATCCCGTGGTATGCGGTATTATCCCTGTTGGAGGAAAGACGGCCAAGATCATTGTTTTACAAATGATTTTCGATAAAAAATTAATTGGATGGGTAAACGCTGAAATAGGCTCCAGATAAAACTTTTGATGACGAACGATCAAAATAAAACCCGTGCAACCAAAGTTAATTTAGAAGAATACATTTTGTCGATCGATTCTTCAACTACGATTTGATTCTGAGTTGAAACTTTTGTCAAATCTTCTACTGTACTCCCTTATACAATCCTCAAATGTTGTGTGGGCTACGGACTATCGAGAACTCGTACTGACAGAACCCAGATATATTTAGTCTTGAAAAATAAATTATGATATATCTCATATAAAATTGGTTCAGCCTATCCGCATATATATAGGGCTATAGCAGGGACCTATGGAGTAATTGTGAGTAAGACTTCTAGTGGAACATAGATACTTATCAGCGGTTTCAGCAATTATAGAAAGACACAGCAGTTTCTGTAATTTTCATAAAATAATGAATTACAGTTCACACCATTAAAGAACTGTAATTGCATTATGACCCATAATCTAAAGACCTTCTTGCATTGAGCTCTTGTTATTAAATGCTCACCATTTCTCCCCATATTAAGATTTTTGATACCCGCTAATTAAATTTAATTACTGACAATTTAATTTAATCGGCATCTTAATATTCCTTAAGCCCTTTCGCTAACTTATTTAACCGCCGAATAATCAAATTCACCTGCAGAATTTGGCCCGGTCAAAACTTATAAACTTTCTTAAGGGGGTATCGTCAATCCCGATCTTTTGGGACATGAATTCCGTCAATAATTAATATTTGCTATATAAATAATACCGCTATCCAACTAACTTGAAATATAGACCCATATAAGATCGCACCCTCTAATGAATCAAAACAATGAATATTAAATATATGCAAATTAATAATTATTTCAGAATTAAGAGGATAAGCACTATTCATAATAACCTTTGGGGTGAATAAATTTATATAGTCAATATAAAATTAATTAATCAAATGTCCCGTTTAATACACACAAAGTGTACTGATACAGAAAGTCAGACCAATAGACAACGCCATTATCTATTTCTCGTAACTAAGACATGCCTACTAAAATTCTGTGCCACAATTGTATCGATGGTATGTCTATTTTCATCTAAACTGTGAACATAAAATTTATATTCTGGAAGAACTTAAAATTTGATCTTCTGTGTGCAAGCCGTACTCTATACACCAGATTAAATATTATACAGAATATTGGGCATCCGTGCATAACAAAGAAATGATATACATACATTGCTCATAAACATTCTCATAAAATAAAAAATTAATTTTATTAAAATAAAATTAAATACTAAAAATATAATTTTCAGTATAACAACCCTACCAATCTCCCACTTATACTCAAAACTATGCTGCCATACATCTGACTCACATGCCTTCTACATGACACTATAAAAAGTCTTAGCCGGTAAATTCTGTAAAAGGATCTACAAGATTTTCTCTTGATGTAATCTTGGTCACGACAACATCACATTTCTGTATAATTTCTCGTATCAGGTGATACTTACTCTCAATGTGCTTGCCTTTCTTATGGAATCTTGGCTCATTTGAGTTTGCAACCGCTCCGCTATTGTCACAGTAAAGTGTAATAGCCGACTGAATTGAAGGTACCACCTCTAGATCCATCAGAAAGTTCCTGAGCCAAACGACTTCCTTGGCTGCTTCAGAAGCTGCCAAATACTCGGCCTCCGTGGTGGAATCAGCAATGCAGGACTGCTTGATACTCCTCCAACTTATAGCTCCACCTCCTAAGTTAAACACATATCCTAAGGTAGACTTACGGGAATTCCTGTCAGACTGAAAATCTGAGTCTGTGTACCCCAAAGGTACTAGACTGTCTACCTAGTAAACCAATATTAATCCTTAGTCATTTTCAGGTACTTAATTATATTCTTTACTGCAGTCCAATGCTCCTGCCCTGGGTTAGACTAATATATGTTAACCATGCTAACGACAAAGTGGATGTCGGGTCTAGTGCAAAGAATAGCATTCATGAGGCTTCCTACTGCCGAAGCATAAGGAACCGCCTTTATCTTCTCTATCTCATCACGTGTCTTACGATACTGATCATTAGATAGAGTGATTCTACGCTTGAAAGGGAGAAACTCTTTCTTGGAATACTGTATGCTAAAACGAGCAAGGATATCATTGATATACTTTGCTTGTAATAAGCCCAACATCCTTTATTTTCGATCTCGCACAAGCTTGATCCCAAGAATGTGACTGGCTTCTCCCAAGTTCTTTATATCGAATTGCTGAGATAACCATAATTTAACCATAGATAATGCCCCCACATCATTTTTGATGAGCAAGATATCGTCTACATAAAGTACTTGAAAGATCACCATGCTTTCGTCACGCTTTTTGTACACACAGAACTCATTCAAACTTTGATCGAAATCATGAGACTTTATAGCTTGATCAAATCGAGTGTTCTAAGACCTCGATGCCTGCTTAAGTCCATAAATAGATCTTTTAAGCTTACATAACATGTGTTCCTGGCCCTTTGCAATGAATCCGTCTGGTTGTATCATATATATACACTCGTCAAGACTTCCGTTAAGAAAGCTGTCTTGACGTCCATTTGTCAGATTTCGTAATCGAAATGTGCAACAATGGATAAGAGAATTTGGATAGACTTAAGCATGGCTACCGATAAAAAGGTTTTCTCATAGTCGATTCCTTCTTTCTGAGTGAACCATTTAGTAACAAGCCTAGCTTTGAAGGTTTCAACCATCCCGTCTTCTTTTCTCTTCTTATTGTATATCCACTTACATCTAATGGGTTTTATCCTTTTGGATGGTTCTACAAGTTTCCAGACTTGATTGAAATACATAGATTCCATCTCTTAATTCATAGCCCTTTGCCAAAGATCTACATCTTTGTCTTTTAGTGCTTCATTGTCGTTACATGGCTCGGTATCTAGTTTTACTAGGGTATTATCAAACGACTCTCCCAAGAACATATACAGATCAAGTTGATGAACAATCCTCCCACTATGACGAGGCACTACTTGTGTCAATGTGCTAGCAGTAACAGGTTGTGCATAACCAGAACCTTGTGCATCAGCACCATGTTCTTGATTTGCACCTGTCCCGATAATCCTCCCACTACGACGAGGTAATAGAATATTAATGACTTGTGGTTCTTCTTCTGTTATACTAGTATTTCCTCTCAGTTCTTTCAGAATAATTTTGCTATTGGGCTTGTGATCCATAATATAATCTTCTTTCAAGAATCAGGCATTGGTACTAACAATGACCTTCTGATCCTTAGGATTATAAAATAGACCACCCTTCATTCCCTTGGGATACCCTAAAGAGAAGCAGACTTCTGTCCTTGGTTCCAAGTTACCCACGTTCCCTTTCAGCTTATGTGCTGGACACCCCCAAATCTGAATGTGTTTCAGACTAGGCTTACGCCAAGTCCACAATTCTGTAGGAGTAGAAGGTATTGACTTAGAAGGTACTAAGTTCAGAATGTAAGCCGCTGTCTCTAAAGCGAGTCCCCAAAACGAATATGATAAACCTGAATAACTCATCATTGACCTTACCATCTCTATAAGAGTCATATTCCTTCTTTCTGCTACACCATTTGCTGTTGAGTGCCAGGTGCAGTTAAGTGGGATGTAATCCCCTCTGATGATAAGTAATCCTTAAATTCTCCAAAGAGGTATTTTCTACCGCGGTCGGATCGTAGTAATTTGATACTTTTACCCAGATATTTCTCTGCCTCCACCTTGAATTCTTTGAATTTTTCAAAGTATTCAGACTTACGGTGCATCAGGTAAATGTATTCATACCTTGAGTAGTTATCAATGAAACTGACAAAGTACTCAAAGCTACATCTAGCTCGGATTGTCATAAGACCACACATATTAAAATGAACCAGCTAAAATGGTTCTTTTACTCTATAGCCTTTCGCCAAAAAAGGGATACTTGGTCATTTTTACCCTCTAAGCAAGATTTACAGACTGGAAGTGCCTTCACATCCAATGAACTCAAAGGTCCATCTGCTACCAGTCTGTTTATCATTTTTAGATTAATATGACCCAAGCGTAAGTACCAAAGAAATATTTGGCTCATTAAAGAAGAAAACTTTCTCTTATATGGTAATATAGATATATTATTCGTTTCAGTTAGTTGCATTGTAGAAAGATTAGAGTAATAATATAAAGATTATCCACCAATGTACGAGAACAGATAACCCATTTATTATCATTAATAACCAAAGAGTTATTAAAATAAACTAAATATTCGTCTTTAGCCAATCTAGAAATGGAAACTAACTTCCTTCTATTGGCAGATACATAAATCCAATTACTCAATATTAAAACCCGATCTCTACCAAAACTTAGAGTGACATCTCCTACTGCAACTGCTGTTACCTTTGTATAATTGTCTATATGTAGGTAAATCTCCCCATCACTAAGTTGTTGGCTTTTCTGGAACCCCTATAATGAATTACAGACATGATTAGTGGCTCCTGTATCTACACACCAGGTACCGGTAGATAACACCGCTAAACATATTTTCACAACTAGTGAATAGAAATTATCCTATTTGTTCTGCTTTTTGAAAAATACTGGACATAACTTTTTTAAGTGCTGGGTCTAGTTGCAGTCTGCCTTTTGACTTTTTCATACCAGTCCGTGGCCCACTAACTACCCTAAAAACTATGTCTCCCTGTTTCTGAACCTTTTTCTTCTTCAAGCCTTTCAGCTCAAAAGAAAAACCTTTTTCAGAAACAAACACATTTTTTTGGTATTGAAAGAATACTATTTATAATTAAAGTTATATCCAAGTTACATTTTCAGTCAATAAAATTCAGTTTCGTTAGTTTGTTTTTCTTTGAGTATTAAAGCGAGGGGGTTAAAAACTATTTTAATCATGTGAATCACATAATTAAATAAAATCGTTAATTATGATGAACAAAACTTTGAATTCTTTTTAATTTGGTTCCCTCTATCATTTTAAAATTAATTCACCGGCAGCCTAGATTCCTATGAATAGCATGCCACGATGGGTGAATGTCTACTATCCATCATAAGAACAAACATGTTAATTCTTTTTAATTTTACTATCTAGGTAACTGACCATGCCAAGTAAAATTAAATAGTTTACATAATTTCGATTTAGTATATAATAGCAGTGGCTTAGATAGAGAGGATACTATTATATATAGCTAAGTGTTAACCATCACCTAATCTAAAATTAATCGCTTTGCAATGAACCATTCAGATGGAGAATTGATGTACACTAATAATTATCCAAAATTATCTCTAATGGAGGTTTGCATTGGCGATTCCGTAATTAATCTGTTCGATGGGGAGGAAGGCTTTACTACCAACACATAGGATTTAATTGCATCGTCTACAAACTAGTGATGGAGACCGCGGAATTTATCTGTGAATAAATTTTCTTTGCCACTTAGATTTTTAAAAATATTTTTGAGGGTTATAAAAATTTGTTTAATTAAAATAAATTTATTAATTTCGAAAGTCACACGATCTGAAAGAATCAAACAACTTTCTGTGTACACGATTCCAAACATTCTGGTTTATCAAACCATCTTTCAAAAGTCACACGACCTGAAAGAATCAAACATCTTTTCGTGTATACTATTCTAAATATTCTGGTTTATCAAACCATCTTTTCGTGTTTAAATGCGTAACAAGTAAAATTTAATAAATGCACAGGATTTGCTCCAGCTTTTCAGCTAATGTAGTGATTAAAGGCATTTATTTATTTGATTTTTTCGTTTCATATTTTTTAAAAAATAATAATTTATTTCGATTAAATATTTTTTCATTTAATTAATTCAAAATCTAAAATTAATTCTCATGTTTTCCAAGATATCTGATTTTAAAAAATCATCTTAAACGTGCTATTTTGTAAAAAATAAAATGTCTAAAGTTTTTTCATTAAATTAAAATTAATTAATTAAAAAAACTTAATTTTAAATTTTATTACAAAATATTTTAATTAAAATCGAATTTTTGAATTAATTATATTAACAGGAAAAATCAAACCAATATTTATCATCCATGCAATTAATATATAAAAAATAAATTAAATGCAAGATAAATATAAATCCTGATTTTATGATCTAATTGAAATTCAGAAGAGTTTCAGTCTCCTGTTGTGCAGATAAACTGCAGCAATCCTTTTCTAAATCAGCTGCTTGTATCTAGATTGTATCATGATTCCCTGATACTTTCTGATATATCAATATATATCATATCAGTCTTGTATATATCATAATATACATCAAACCAACCCCGGGAGAGAGAAAGTCGCCGGACCACCACCGTCGGCGCCGTCTTGCCGCCGCCTTCAGGCGGCTCTTATCGCCTTATCTGAGCTCCATTTTTTACGAGCTTTATATTGTTGGAAAGCTCTTGAAATATGAGATTTTTATGTCAAAAATATGCTGGAAAACTGCTCGGAAAACGGCTGGAAAAATGGCCCAAACCTCAAAAAATGCTGCTATCCGCGACAGCACTGCGCAGCCAACTTCCCGAGCCTTTTTTGACCTCTTCTCGAACTCGGTTTTCGACGTACTTTACATCAAAAGAAAGCTCTCGAAAAGTACTATTTTTCTATGAAAAATTATGCTCGAAAAAAGCTCATAAAACCACTGGAAAACTGTTTGAAACGGACTGCCGCCGCTCACAGTGTTTCCGCCTTTAACAGCTAACTTCCCAAGGTCGTTTCGGCCTCATCCGAACTCCGTTTTTGACGTACTTTATATCAGAAGAAATCTCTCGAAGAATACTATCTTTTTATCAACAGAACTTCTTAAAAACAACCTAAAAAACTATTAAAAAACTGCCTGGAAGCTGCTGCTGTAGTGCCGCCGCCGTAAAAAAAATCACTGCGCGATCTGTGGCCTGTAAAAACCAGAACACCGCCAGTGTCGCCTCTGTTCTTCGTGTTTTTGGACATATTCAACCTTTTTTTTTTCTAATAAAACTTAAAGAACATAAATATTTTACATCAAAACCTTTGTCTCGTAAGTTCACATTCGATCTAAAATTAATTAATCTAACACGGTCAATCCCGTGATTAAAAAATTAATTAAATCATCATCCACGCATTCAATCAAACATGAAAAAAATAGATGATCATAAAACTGGGATTAAAATTCCTACAAAATAAAGTTAGCACAGTTCTAAATCTACTCAGTCCCGATAACCGTAAACAAAAAACAAAACGACTCTGATACCAATTTGTTGGAGGCAAAACTGCCAAGATCTTTGTTTTTTAAAACAATTTTTGATAAAAAATTAACTGGACGGACAAACTCTGAAACTGGCTCCAAATAAATTTTTTTTGACGAAGAACGAACAAAATAAACTTGTGCAACCAAAGTTAATTTAGAAGAATACCCCTCTTATAGATCTAATCTTCAACTATGACTTGATTCCGAGTTGAAACTCTTGTAAGATCTTCTACCGTATTTCTTTATGCGATTCTCGAACGTAGTGTGAGTTACGATCCTCTGAGAACTTGTACCGGCAGAATCTCGATATATTTTTAAGTCCTGAAAGACAAAAATAATATATCAAGAATGATATGAAAATCAAAATCAAAACTGGTTCAGCTTACCCGTATATATAGGGCTACAGCAGGGACTTGGGGAGTAATTATGAGTAAGATTTCCAATGGAATACAGATACCTACAAGCGGTTTCTGCAATTATGGAAAGTCACAGCGATTTTTGCAATTTTCATAAAATACTGAATTACAGTTCACACCACTAAAGAATTATAATTGCACTCTGACCCATATCTCAAGACCTTCTTGCATTAAGCTCCTGCTATTAAATGTTTATCATTTCTCCCCACGTTAAGATTTTCAATACCCGCTAATTAAATTTAATTATTGATAATTTAATTTAATCGCTATCTTCATATTCTTTAAGCCCTTCTACTTAACTTATTTGACCGCTGGATAATTAAATCTACCTACAGGGTTTGACCTGGTCAAAACTTATAAGCATCCTTAAGAGGGTATTGTCAATCCCGATCTTTTGGGACGTGAAATTCGTCGATAATTAATATTTTTCATATAAATAATACTGCTATCCAACTCACCGGAAATATAGACCCATGTAAGATCACAGCCTTTAATGAATCAAAATAACGAATATTAAATATATGCAAATCAATAATTATTTCTGGATTAAGTGGATAAACACTATTCATAATAATCTTGGGGTGTGAATTAATTTATATAGTTAGTAGTCAGTATTAAATTTGTTAGCACAAGTGCTTCATTAATTAATTTTGATGATTTTAATATTTCATTTTCTATAAATAAATATCTTTAATTT
>JAOTRH010070944.1:0-17878 GCA_034768845.1 Heliamphora exappendiculata | reverse complement strand
ACACATTTTCATTTATTGACTATTGCAAATCAAAAGTACTATATACTTGACATGGATTGATTATACATGGAATAATTGAAGAAAGCTCAATAAATGGAAACCTTAATTATGACAACTCTCAAGTGAGAGAAAGTGGGTGTTAAGAAGTGTCATGATTTCTAGTGTTCTCTAGTGTAGTCAACCACCTTGAACGTCCCTTCGGGTGTGTTAGGCCAGAATTGTCTAGTCGTCCGTGCTTCGGAAGCCTTCCAAACACAAGCAATGTCACAAACTCAATTTGGAAATAAATGGTATCGGGGTGTGTGTATCAAGAGAATATTGGGTGGAAAACAAATTTGGCAAAAGTATCGGTATTCAGAATTATTTTCTTTCTTTCAGGAAAACAGTGCCTCTTTATAGGCATTTTGGGCAGCACAGAGATCCTCTGGGATACTAACACTTCTTGTCTAAAAAGGTGCAAAGGATGCGATTGTGTACTTGAACGTCGTGGTCGTGAACTAATTGTACTAATTGAAACGGATGTGACCTTCAAAGGTCGTAGCCTGTTATAAGATCATAAAAAGGTCACGGCTGTGAAGAATGGACTTCACGGCCTGTTCTAAGATCTCAAAAAGCTCGTGGTCATTACCTCGAGGACACGACTTGAGGAAAGATCGTAAAAAGGTGTCGACCGTGAGGATCAAAAGGTCACTGTCCGAAGGTTTTTAGAGATATGGTTGTTTTCTTGGGTTTTGAATCGAATTCTTGACATTACAATTGCTTATTAGCATCTTTAAGCATAATTCCTTGCTTTTGTCATTCGGGAACATTCGATACGGGTGCATAAGACTCGGTTTGGTCAAATTGGGATGTCTACACTAGCATATTGAGTTATTATGATCTCACGGATGGATTGTCTTAAATACCTATTTGAGAATCTGGCATTGATAAGAAAGTAAGCCTGATGGTTGCTAATGCTGGCCGAATTTGATTTGTAGTATGTCATGAGGAAATTGGTGACAGGAAGATCTATTGCAGAATTTTTTGCCGATCATCCCATTGGAGGAGAAGAAGAACCTAAATTTGACTTTTCCAATGAACAAGTGTTGAAAATTGAGAAGGATCTTTGGACCTTATATTTCAATAGAGCCTTGAATCAATATGGATATGAGATAGGGACACTTTTACTCACCCCCGATGATATCAGTGCAACCTAGGGATACTTTTGCCATTGGCATGGTTAACAGATATTAGTCTAACCTAGGACAGGAGCATTGGACTGTGGTAAAGAATATAATCAAGTACTTGAAAAGGACTAAAGATTATATGCTGGTTTACCAGGCAGAAAGTCTAGTACCTTTGGGGTACATAGACTCAGATTTTCAGTCTGACAGAGATTCCCATAAGTCTACCTTAAGATATATGTTTACTTAGGAGGCGTAGCTATAAGTAGGAAGAGTATTAAGCAGTCATGCATTGCTAATTCCACCATGGAGGTCGAGTATGTGGCAGCTTCTGAAGCAGCCAAAGAGGCCGTTTAGCTCAGGAACTTTTTGTTGGATCTAGAGGTGGTACCTTCAGTTTAGTCGGCTAAAATACTTTATTATGACAATAGCGGAGCAGTTGCAAACTCGAAGGAGCCAAGGGTCCATAAGAAAGGCAAGCACATTGAGCGTAAGTATCACCTGATACGAGAAATTGTACAGAGAGGTGAGGTTGTGACTAAGATTGCATCAGGAGACAACCTTACAGATCCTTTTACAAAGAGCTTACTGGCTAAGACTTTTAATAGACATGTAGAGGGCATGGGAGTTAGATGTATGACAACATGATTTTGAGTAGAACTGGGAGATTGTTGGGGTTTGTATGCTGAAAATCATATTTTTAGTATTTGATTTTATTTTAATAAAATTAATTTTTTATTTTATGAGAATCTTTATGAGTAATGTATGTGTATCATTTATTTAATGTTATGCATGGATGTCCGATATTCTGTATAGTATTTAATTGATGTGTAGAATACGGTTTGCACACAGAAGATCAGATTTTAGGTTCTTGCAGAATATAACTTTTATGTTCACAGTTTAAATAAAAATAGACATACTATCGGTACGACTGTAGCACAGAGTTTTAGTAAGCCTGTCATGGTTACGGGGAACAAATAATAGCATCGTCTATTGTTCTGTGATGCGCCGTCCTCCGGGCATGTCGGGACATACATAAATATAAATAAAGAGATATTCTAGCCATTTATTTATATTTACATACGTTAGTTATTACATTATAAAAGAGTTCTGAACCATTCCAAGTACTTACTTATTACAGTTTTACCAAGAAATTTCAAAAATTACACTAAGCACAGAAAAGAAAAAAAACTGAATATAAGAACAAAAGCAGAGGTCTTAACTCCTCAGAATGTATTAGCGGGATCCACGTGCTCTTGGAACTCATCCTGTTCTTCAAACTCTTCTTCTTCCTCTGGGATGACTTCCTCTAAAAACTCCTCCTCACCTGTGGCACGAATGCTATGAGCCAAGACCTAAAAGCAAAATACTCTAACCTTCTAACTAATCTCACGACACAAAATTCACCACAACACATAGCATACAACACTCAGTACAGTTTATAGTCAAGGAAACAGACAAATTTATGACATTAGAGCAGATAAGTTAATAAAGATGTGCATATGAGATGCCATGTACGTAATGCGGATACCCAACCCAACATGCACCCAGATTATAACAGGAATTTCACACCGAAAATCACCAGAGTAGACTTTTACGGGTATTTGATCACCAAAGCCATCATCGCGCCTTGATGCGGATAGTAACCACATTATTAGGCATCATGCCACAGCTATTTTAGTCAATGGCAACGGCGTGGGCTCCGCGCCATACTCTAGGCCAACAATATTCAATAAACCAAATCTGTAACACCGGGGATGCACCCACGGTGTACAAGGAAAATTCATCACAAGCGGTTTGTCCCACCTTAAGACTCGTGATGCCTTCGCCAGTATCAACCCACAAGTGCAATTTATTAAAATCAGAATGCTAGCGACGAACCCATGGTGCCCAACAATATCCATAAATCATTTCAAACACTGGGGACGCACCTAGGGTGTAGAAACCAAAATGTTTTCGCAAATGACAACCAGAGACGCTCTAGACTTAGAATTAAGAACGACGATCTCAATACAGCCCATCCCAACAACGATTTGCATAGATGGACTCCAACATGCTAGGATGCAAGTGACAATGCTCATAATGTGTACCATCGATATCAAATGCAACAACTTATAGCATGTCATCAACTAGCATGGCAAGGTTTATGGTATAATTTGCAAAGTATAAGGTACAAGTATGTGAAGCACAAACTACAATTCTCAAGATAAGATTCAACATGATAACATGAGTTCTAAATCATCATACATTTACTTAGAAACACTAATTAACAAATTCAAATCAATTATCATATAAAACGCGGGTCTAATAGAAAAGGGTACTCAAATCACACTTAGCAACTTTTATGGTAAAAACTCAAGTATTAAATTAAAAAGGCTGACAAGGTTTTGGGTTATCTAGACATGGAATCATGCTATGATTTTTATACACCATTTGGATAAGAATATTTTCTACAACTCTCATGTTTAACACCAAGGCCAAATTCTAAAGAAAATGGGTAAACAATTCATCTTAAGCCAAAATAGTTCAGCACTTTTCTCAAGATTTTACCAAAATTACGCTTCTATTGTTCTCGATTTTGGGGTATCGTTTCAAGTCCAAATGAGACTATTTTTCTAGTATGCTCTAGTTAAACAATTCCCCTACAAGTTTCGTGTTTAGAGCTAAGGGTAGTTGTTAGAAACAAGTTTAGACTTTTTGGCCATTTTAAAAAGTAAGTTCTGTCAGCCGCCAAAACTCAGCAAAGCCGATTTTGGACAAAAAGGTTTGAAATGGTTTCGGGATATCATCCCGAGGATTTAAGGGTTGATTTTTGAGAAGCAAGTACTTAAATATGTTATCTACAATGTTAATGTAGGCCACTTTTAGAATAGGTCATTAAAAATAGGGGTTTTGGGCTACACCAAAATAGGTGACAAAAGTGTCCTTTGGGGGCTAAAACTCAACAGAAACTTTCAAAGGGGTTTTGACCTATTCAAACGAAATATTTTGTGCTCATTTTTGTTGAGTGGATATATATATACATGTTATCTATAATTTTTTTATTTTGACCAAAGTCTGGATCTCATTATAAATTAATGTTTCCTAGCCGGTAGTGTTGACTGGTTGGAAAATGACACACTTTGGTAAAATTGTAATATTTCAAATTCTACTTATGAAAATGAGTTGAAACAAACTTTGGATGAAAGATAATACAAATATCTAAATATGGACATAAAGAACATGGTCAAATCAATTTTCAAAATTGAGTTATGGCATTTCAAATCTCAAGGAAGAAACATCAAAGTTCTCAAAAATTAAACCTCTTAGGGTTCAAGTCTTCTACTTATGTCATGTCAAGTTTTTGTTCCATTTCTTTGCATGCTTGTATTTTAGACTTTAATATCAAGGCTCCAACACACTTATAGGTCATCAAACTCAAAGATAACAACACATAACAACATCCCATATCATTCATAAACATAACAACCCCTAATTTCAAACTATAACACCTTTTCGGTTTGATTTCGATTCTTGGTTCTTGGAGTGTTTAAAGAGATTTTTTGGGAGATATTTTGAGAGATCTTAGACACCAGGTTTAGAGGTTTTACTTACTTTCTTGGGAGATCAAAAGATGGTGGAAAACTAATAGGACTTGGCTTTTGAAACTGTGGTTTCCAAAGACCCCTTCCTTGGATCCCTTCTTTTTCTTCTTCTTCTTCTTTCTTCTCTCAAACTCCATGGTCCCTCAAGAACACTCAAAATATGGTATTTCTCCCTCTCTCTCCACCGAAATATTAAGGGGCAAGAAGATGTTTGGGCATAGTTTATATAGAAAGAGTTAGGGAACAAAATAATTTATACTTTTGTACTTTTTCTTTTCTTCACATGGGCTTGTTTAATTTTGTTCAAGCTTTGAGGGGATAAAATCAGATTTTGGAAAGCTAACTACAGCTAGGGGTTAGTTTGGGGGACAAAAACCTTATCCCACATCAATTAAGGGGTTTTGCATTGGTTTGTGGGCCATTTTGTACAAAAAAATACATTAAAAGTTAATTTGATGTATCTTTTTGGTGTCTTTTTCGGCTGAAACCTATTATATTAGTATGTTTATGATAAATATAGTTTTCCTCTATATTATCATAGTCACCATAACAATTGATTAAATAGATATGGTCTTTTAAGTCAAATTAAGTTATTTTGGCAGTATATGACTTTTTGACTTATTTTATTGTGTATGAACTTCAATAATGATTTATTTGATTTTGTTAACCTATAACACTATATTATTATAAATATTACTTGTTCAACAAGTATTGGATCATCTTAATGTTTAATTTAATACCTTTCTCATCATTTTAAGCTAAAAAGAAAGAAAAAAGTCACTTTTTGGCACTCTTCCCAAGGTGGTCAGCCACTAAGGGGTATTTTTGGAATTATTGATGTTATTTTGTCCTTTTCTACTTAATTGTACTTAATTTCTTAATTTAGGGTATTCATGTGTCAAAATTTAGATTTTTAAGACTTTTTGCTGTATTATGAGCAATATGGTCATTTTACCCTATTTATGAGGATTTTTTAATTTATTATTTCATAATATTTACTTCATTTAGAATGTTAGAAGACTCTCCGAGTGCTAAGGTTTTGTTGCCTGTGTTTTGGATCTTTTTAGGATTTTCGGGTCGAACTCTGGGTTCTCAATTTGAGTTAGAGTTTTGAACCTGGTCTGTGCTCTATAGCCTTGTGGACTATCCGTCACTAATACTAGGGTCCGAGCAGGGTCGTTACAAGCTACCCCATTTTAAACAAATTTTGTCTCTGAAATTTCACCCCGTACTTCATCGTATGGAAAGTTGAGGATGATTTACTATTATTGTGCCTTCTCGTTTCCAAAATTGTGTCCTTATTTGCTTGAGTTGTTTTTTATTGCGGGTGTGGATAAGGTCGAGCCCATATGTTCAGCGCTTAGAGTAAAGGTTGTTTTATCCTACTAACATCTTAAACTAATTACTACCTAACCTTCAAGGATTATGTCACATAACCAGCTAGCCCCAAAAAATTCGTATCTCTGTCACGTTAGTTAGTCTCTTCCCATTAACTGTTACTTCTACGTCTGTTGGGTCCACTGGAATTTCTTCTCCAGATATAACATGATCTAAAAACATCATCCGGTCCAATTAAAACTCACACTTACCAAGGTTTACATGCAACTTGTGCTTTCTCAGGACCTACAAAGAATCTTCAAATGTTTTCTGTATTTCTCTTTACTCTGAGAATATAATCGAATATCGTTTATCAACACAATTACAAATTGGTCTTAGAAAGCTTCTGAACACTCGATCCATCAGGTCCATATACACAACAGGTACATTCGTTAACTCGAAAGGCAACACCACAAATTTATAATGCTCGTAACGAGTCATAAAGGCAGCCTTGGGTATGTCTGACTCCCGCACTTTCTATTTATGGTATCATGACCCCTGTTTATCTTTGAGAATACGTTGGCTCCCAAACACAACTTATTTTGAGTACGACTTCCACAAGCAATCATATGTCTCTAAACTAGCCCACCACTGAAACTGATTTAAACATTCTCCAATTCTGTCTGGAAAGACTGTCACTCTACCAAAAACCAGCTCATTGCAATATTCAAACGTACATCGAAGACTACTTTTCGATCGGCTAATGACTATTAACTCAAAATCACATCACCACTTTGTGTTGGACTACTCTAGCCTTACGACCATCAATACTAACATCGCCACTTGAACCTAATGAGTCACTAAGGTTAAACATACCACATAAACTAGACGCTTTCCAGGTATATGCTTACCCATATGAATCCAATCACAACCTCATCACATATTTCCTTCACGTACATATCATCCACCTTACAATCCTTTAACTAAACAGTTTTAACTCCTTATTATAAATTCTCTTATCATCATCACTCAATCTCTTCACACATTTTCTTCCACACAATCGAGCAAAGAACCACTTTCGCACTTTAATTATTTTATCCTACCTACATTCTACCAAGAAACTCGATTCACTCAAGGTCAATCACAAAAATCATACCCATGAATTTGTATAGTCTTACTTACGCTTCTACTCTCCTCATCCAAACACTTATTCCACCCACATACTCACATTAAGTTGCTACGCAACTTTACCAGAAATAACAAAATTATATCACCCTTCAACTTCTCATACATAGAGTTCATATGCTTCCATAAGAAAATTCCTTCTCTATACCAGCAACATCTACTCACCAATCTAAACAAACTTGCTCTAACGGGTCACATCACAAAAGATTTTCAAAAGCAGCTTCCTTGCGACTTACACCAATACCACAACAGAAATCGAATACCACTCCATAAGAGTTACACACTCTAGACGCCAAACGAATACAAATCGATACCTTAAGAACCTACCATGTGAATAACTTGGTCTATCTAAAATGCGCACTCCACCCTTCAAACAATCTTCAGTGTCAATGGGACTCACTGTTTTCACGAACTCCTTGGCACCTAAATCCTTGAACTGTTTAGCTAAAGTGCTACTGGTCTTTAAGGTGATCTTGATAATCCTGATGACGAAGTCTGTAGTCATATGCTTCCATTTTCTCTCTAGTCTTTCCAAAGGTTGCTTCATTCCTCTTCGCCTCTACCGTATGTTCTTGATGTGCTAGTACGTTGGGTTTGAATGTCTTTTCCAATAACTGGATCATTTTCTCAGGCAGTTGGTCATTCTAGGGTAAAACGACCATGATAAAAGGTATTGTTGTGGAAATTACCTAGTCTTGTGATCCATTGTGACTTGGTGGTTAATTCTTCATCAGGCTTCAAACGTTCGTTGTTGTGATCAAGATTCTTCGTTCTTTGGTAATGATGGCAAAAATCTGGACTCTAACACTTCGGTGGAAAAATCAGCATGAATATTGATGTATATAAATGTACCACATTTTCTAGCGTACTAAGGTTAATGTGAGTTTCAAGATTGTTTCTCGTTTTTCACTTTCTTACTACTTGTATGAATCTTTTGCTTTTTAATTTATCGACATAGGTGGGTCAACTATGAACTAATCTGGAAAAGTTTAAATTTTGTCATACAGAGGTGTCGCGAAACATTTGATGTGAAGCTGTCGTTTCTAACTTTAGATTGTTGATGGCATAGTTCTATTTGTTGGGAATAAGCCCTTATTTAACCATTTACAAATGGGAGTCTTGATCTCCAAAACTTTGCAAAATCAAGAAGAAATCTGCTTCACGCTTGAAGAGATGTTAGGAGGTTTTCGTGCATCGTCTCAGTTTCCTGTGAAAGAGCTAAGGCCTAATAACGTAATATCCTAACAATCATTATTATTCATAGATCTATGGGGCAAGACTTTAAAGGTTGACCGTCAAAAACATGCACAGGGTTAGAACACCTTAGGGTGGAACCCGGGTGGTTCAAAGATAGGTTGGATTAGGGTAAGGGGTCAAGGCTAAGGCAATCATTGTTGACCTAGATTGTGAGGTCGATTAAGGCTCAGATGCATTGGAAATAAGAGTTAAACAACAAATAAAGATTACAAAGGGGATGATCTCGGCACTAATATGTGCGACATCAAATCTTGACAAAGGATATGTTTAAGCGATGGGTAGCCAAACTAGATATTTATTTTGAAGTTACATCGGCATAACGTACTTCAATCCAAGCATCCCAGTCGACTCCCCATGGTTGAATTTCGAGAGTAAACAAAGAATTCACAAAATTACTGCACAACGGGGTGGTATCAAGATCGAGATAATTGTATGAGGGTAAAAGACTTTACCAATGTCGAACGTTCGAAACCGGTGTTATTAGGAAGGAGGACACACAATTGGCTTCAATCGGGTATGAGGGTTGTCATAAAGGCTTGAGAAAGGAACTCATAGGGATAGAGTTGTGGGGTTCTAATGGTGGCTTTCGAAAAAGTTAGGCTAGCCCAGGTGTTTCATCATATAAGAGTTCATTAGCTTGCCGGTGGTTCAGTTGTCTATCAGCCATCTTAGGAGAGTATTGAGATTTGGGGGTTATGTCAAATCTTGATTGTTTTCATGATTTGGGATCTTGTGGAACTTAATATGGGATTATGAGATAGCTTATGAAGAATTCAGCAACAAATAGTTGCATTTCGTTCTAATCACATAGCCAGTGTATCAGTCTTTTTGCATTTCGTTCTAATCACATAACCGGTGTACCAGTCTTTAAGAGTTCACAGAAAACACATACAACATCCAACGATGGAAAAGATACAACGCCCAACGCACTAAAGCCTAGACAAACAGATGCGGATAGAATAGTAGATAACTAAGTCACACTCCCATGTTGCCTCATAGATACCGTAGCAGCGCCACTGCACTTCTACGTGCCAAAATCCCTCCGGTCCCATGCGAGCACTATTGATTACGACTATTGGTACCTCCAGGTACGTTTTCAAATTGTTAAAGTCGATTGCCTGGTCGCGTGGGTTGTTGATTCCTCTCTTATCTCTTGGTTTCTGTGTTTGCAACCACCTTGCATCAATCTTGTCCCCTAATAGCTCTTTGAATCCTGATAGTACCTTTAGACGATAGATAGTCTCGTCACATCTCTCCAACACTCTTAGTGGACCCATGTATCTCGAGAAAGACTCCAACTTTTTTCACTTCCACGTCCTTTTTGAGAAAACTCTTGCATATACCCATTCTCCAATACGATAGTCCTTGCAGTAATCTTGGCGACTCCAGTAGATCATTACATCAATTGCTTCATCATCGTCTGTCTCTGGTGGCAGTGCCTTTAATGGATCATAAAAGAAAGCAATGGCTTGCTCCTCATTTTCACTGCCATCATCCTCAGGTTCCTCCTCATCCTCCACCTCAACATCAGCCTCATTTCTTATCTCATCTGGTTCTTCGTCCGCCCCTGCTTCCCCTGTCTCTTCTCCTTCATGAACTCACCACTCATTCAGGAACATCCCTGCCAACAAAAATACGTCTATCGGGTCTTGTTCTGCAACAGGTTCTTCCTCAAGGTCCGAGTCTTCTGGTTCAGGTGATGCCCATGGTTCTCCAGTCGGCTCTGCATCGGACGCCATCTTAAGATGAGAGACGATTAGGAAGGGAAAATTAAGGTATGAATTTTATGTTTTTAGAATTATAATTGATAATTTAATAATATAGACACTCTACAGAGTTTCTACGCTACAGAACTCATAGTCTCCCATAACCCAAGGCCTGAAGGTTCACTGAACCTGGGCACTAATACCAACAGTGACGCCCCATCCTCCAGGCACGTCGGGATATACATAAATATAAATAAAGGGATATTCTAGACATTCATTCATATTTACATACGTCAGTTATTACATCATAAAAAAGTTCTGAACCATTCAAAGTACTTACTTATTATAGTTTCACCAAGAAATTTCAAAATTTACACTAAGCAAAGAAAAGAAAAGAAAAACTGAATATAAGAACAAAAGAAGAGGTCTTGACTCCTTAGAATGTATCAGCGGGATCCACGTGCTCTTGAACTCACCATGTTCTTCAAACACTTCTTCTTCCTCTGGGATGGCTTCCTCTAATAACTCCTCATCACCTCTGGCATGAATGCCATGAGCCAAGGCCCATAAACAAAACACTATAACTTCTCACTAATCTCACGGTACAAAATTCACTGCAACACATACCATACAACACCCAGTACAATTTATAGTCAAGGAGACAGACAAATTTATGGCATGACAGTAGATAAGTTAATAAATATGTGCGTATGAGATGCCATGCAAGTAATGCGGATGCCCAACCTAACATGCACCCCTATTTGTGATGCCTTTGCCGGTGTCAGCCTAAAACTCTAATCTATTGAAATCAGATTGCTAGCGACGAACCCATGGTACCCAACAATATCCATAAGCCATTTCAAACACCGGAGACGCACCCAGCGTGTATAAACCAAAACGTTTTCGAAAATGACAACTACGGACACTCTAGACTTAGAATCAAGAACGACGATCTCAATACAACCCATCCCAACAACGGTTTCCCCAGATGGACTCCAACATGCCAAGATGCAAGTGATAATGCTCATAATGTATACCATCGATCTCAAATGCAATAATTTATAGCATGGCATCAACTAGCATGGCACGGTTCATGGTATAATTCGCAAAGCATAAGGTACAAGTATATGAAGCATAAACTACAATTCTCAAGATATAATTCAAAATGATAACATGAGTTCTAAATTGTCATACATTTACTTAGAAGAAGTAATCACCAAATTCAAATTAATTATCATATAAAACGCGGGTCTAATAGCAAAGGGTACTCAAATCACACTTAGCAACTTTTACGGTCAAAAATCAAGTATTAAATTAAAATGGCCGATAAGGTTTTGGGGTATCTAGACATGGAATCAAGCTATGATTTTTGTACACCATTTGGATAAAAATATTTCTTACAACTCTCATGTTTAACACCAAGGCCAAATCTTAAGGTAAATGGGTGAACAATTCATCTTAAGCAAAAATAATTCAGCACTTTTCTCAAGATTTTACCAAAATTACACTTCTGTTGGTCTTAGTTCTGGGGTATCATTTCAAGTCCAAATGAGCCCATTATTTAGTATGTTCTAGCTCAACAAGTCCCCTACAAGTTTCATGTTTAGATCTAAGGGTAGTTGTTTCAAACAAGTTAGACGTTTTGGTCATTTTAAAAACTAGGTTCTGTCAGCCGCCAATACTCAGCAGCGCCAGTTTTGGACATAGAATTTTAAACGGTTTTGGGATATCATCCCGAGGCTTTAAGGTCTGATATTTGGGCATCAAGTACTTCAATATGTTATCTACAATATTCATGTAGACCACTTTTGGAATAGATCATTACAAATAGGGGTTTTGGGCGACACAAAAATAGGTGACATAAGTGTCCCTAGGGGGCTGAAACTCAATAGAGACTTTCAAAGGGGTTTTGACCTATCAAAATGCAATATTTTGTGCTTATTATTGGTGGATAGATAGATAGGCATGTTATCTACAGCTTTTATGTTTTGACCAAAGTCCAGATCGCGTTTTAAGTTTGGGTTTCCAAGTCGGTAGTGTTGACTAGTTGAAAAATAACATACTTTGGTAAAATTACAATATCTCGAATTCTACTTATGAAAATGAGTTGAAACTAACTTTGGATGAAAGAAAACACAAAACTATAAATTTGGAGATAAATAAAATGCTTCGATCAATTTTCTACATTGAGTTATGGAATTTCAAATCTCAGGGTAGAAACATCAAAGTTCTAAAAATATAAACGTCTTAGGGTTCAAGTCTTCTACTTGTGTCATGCCAAGTTTTTGTTCCATTTCTTTGCATGCATGTATTTTAGACTTTAATATCAAGACTCCAGCACACTTAGAGGTCATCAAACTCAAAAATAACAACACACAACAACATCTCATATCATTCATAAACATAGCAGCCCCTAATTTCCAACTACGACACTTTTTCGATTTGATTTCGGTTATTGGTTCTTGGAGTGCTTAAAGGGATGTGTTAGGAGATATTTTGAGGAATCTTAGACACAAGGTTTAGATGTTTTACTTACTTTCCTGGTAGATCAAAAGATGGTGGAAAACTAATAGGACTTGGATTTTGAAACTATGGTTTCCAAAGACCCCTTCCTTGGATCCGTTCTTCTTCTTCTTCTTCTTCTTTCTTCTCTCAAACTCCCATGGTCCCTCAAGAACACTCAAAATATGGTCTTTCTCCCTCTCTCTCCACCAAAATATTAAGGGGCAAGAAGATGTGTGGGCTTAGTTTATATAGAAAGAGTTAGGGAACAAAATAATTAATACTTTTGTACTTTTTCTTTTCTTCACATGGGCTTGTTTAATTTTGTCCAAGTTTTGAGGGGAAAAAATCAGATTTTGGGAAGCTAAATACAGCTAGGGGTCAGTTTGGGGGACAAAAACTTGACCGCACATCAATCAAGGGATTTAGCATTGGTTTGCATGCCATTTTGTGCAAAAAATGCATTAAAAGTTAATTTGATGTATTTTTTTGGTGTCTTTTTCTATTGAAACCTATTATATTAGTATGTTTATGATATATATAGTATTTCCATGTATTATCATAGTTTTCATAGTAATTTATTAAATAGATGCAGTCTTTTAAGTTAAATTAAGCTATTTTGTCAATATATAATTTTTTGACTTATTTTATTATGTATGAACATCAATAATGATTTGTTTACTTTTGTTAACCTATAACACTATATTTTTATATATATTAATTATTCAACAAGTATTGGATCATCATAATGCTTAATTTAATATATTTCTCATCATTTTAAGCTAAAAGGAAAGTAAAAAGTCACTTTTGGCACTCTTCCCAAGGTTGTCAGCCACTAAGGGGTATTTTTGGCATTTTTGATGTTATTTTTTCATTTTTTACTTAATTGCATTTAAATTCTTGATTTAGAGTATCCATGTGTTAAAATTTAAATTTTTAAGACGTTTTGCTATACTGTGGGCAAAATGGTCATTTTAATTTATTTATGAGAATTTTTTATTTTTAATTTATTATTTCATGATATTTACTTCATTTGGAATGTTAGGAGTCTCTCCGGGTGCTAAGATTTTGTTGCCTGTGTTTTGGACCTTTTTAGGATTTTCGGACTGAACTTAGGGTTCTCGATTGGAGTCCCGATTTTGAACTTCACCCGTGCTCTATAGCCTTGGGGACTATCTGTCACTAATACTAGGGTCCAAGTATGGTCATTACATATTCTGACTCTTTGTGCTAGTACACTTTGTGTGTATTGAACGGGATATTTGGGTAATTTATTTTATACTCACTATATAAATTAATTCACATTTTAAAATTATTATGAATAATGCTTATCCTCATAATTTTGAAATAATTATTGATTTTCATATATTTAATATCCGTATTTTGATTCATTAGAGAGTGTGATCTTATTTGGGTCTATATTCTTAGTGAGTTGGATAGCGGTATTATTTATATGGCAAACATTAATTGTTGACAGAATTTACGTCTCGAAATATTGGGATTGACGATACCCCCTTAAGAAAGCTTATAAGTTTTGATCGGGTCAAATCTTGCAGGTATATTTGATTATCCGGCGGTCAAATAAGTTAAGCAGAAGGGCTTAAGAAATATTAAGATACCGATTAAAATTGGCGGGTATCGAGAATCTTAACGTGGGGAGAAATGATAAGTATTTAATAACAGGAGCTCAATGCTATATGGTCTTGAGATAATGGGTCAGAGTGCAATTATAGTTCTTTAGTGGTGTGAACTGTAATTCAGTATTTTATAAACATTACAGAAACCGCTGTTAGTTTTTCATAATTGTAGATACCGCTATGAGGTTTACTTAATTGTAGAAATTGCTGATACGTGTCTATGTTTCACTGGAAATCTTACTCATAATTACTCTCCATGTCCTTGCTGTAACCCTATATATGTGCGGGTAGGCTGAATAAGTTTCATAACTTGTCTTCTAAGACTAAAGCTATCCAGGTTCTGCCGGTACGAGTTCTCGGAGGATTATAGCCCACACTATATTCGAGAATTCCATTAGAAAAATATAGTAGAAGATCTAACAGAAGTTTCAACTCGAATTCAAATCGTAGTTGAAGATTCGACCGGTAAAAAGGTATTCTTCTAAATTAAGTTCGGATGCACGAGTTTTATTTTGATCGTTCATTATCAAAAGTTTTATATAGAGCCCATTTTAGCATTTGAACATCCAGTTAATTTTTTTCGTTAATCGTTTGCAAAAATAAAGATCTCGTAGTCTTGCCTCCAACACTTTCAGTATGTGAGTCCTGCTTAATGGGTAAGATGACTAAGATGCCTTTTTTGGTGAAGGTTATAGAGCTAAAGAACCGTTAGAACTGGTTCACTCTGATGTGTGTGGTCCTATGACTATTCAGGTAAGAGAAGACTTTGAGTACTTTGTCAGTTTCATTGACGACTACTCAAGGTATGGATACATTTACCTAATGCACCGTGAGTCTGAATGCTTTAAAAAATTCAAAGAATTCAAGGCGGAGGCAGAGAAGCATCTGGGTAAAAATATCAAATCACCACAATCCGACCATAGTGGCGAGTTCCTCTTTGGAAAGTTTAGGAACTACTTATCGTCAGAAGAGATTATATCCCAGTTGACTGTACTAGACATTCCGCAGTAGAATGGTGTAGCAGAAAGAAGGAATATGACTCTTATGAAAATGGTAAGGTCGGTGATGAGTTATTCAGATTTAACCGATTTATTTTAGGGACTTGCATTAGAGACAACACCTTATATTCAAAACTTGGTACCTTCAAAGTCAGTACTTTTAACTCCCACAAAATTGTAGACCAGATGCAAGCCTAGTCTGAGACATATTTGAATTTGGGGGAGTCCAACGCATGTGCTAAAAGCAAACACAGGTAAGCTAGAACTGAGGATAAAAGTTTGTTTATTTGTCGGCTATCCCAAGGGAATGAAGGATAGTCTATTTTATAATCCTAAGAATCAAAAGGTCATTGTTAGCACCAATACCCAATTCTTGAAAGAGAATTATATTATGGACCACAGGCCCAAAAGTAAAATTATTCTGAAAGAATTGAGAAAAAATACGAGTAGAACGGAAGAGGAACCACAAGTCACTGATATCCCATTGCCTCGTCGTAGTGGGAAGATCATCGGGACAAGTACAGATCCTGAACCAGATCAGAGTACTACCATGAACATGCCATACGAGCATGTGGGTAATCGTGCACAGTATACAAATTCTACACAACTCGTTACTATTAGTACACAGACGTAGGTAGTGCCTCGTTGTAGTGGGAGGGTTGTTCATCAACCCAATCGGTATATATTGTTGGGAGGATCTTTTGATAGGATCCCGGTAGAACTGAATATCGAATCATGTAACTACAATGAAGCACATCAGAATAAAGATACAAATCTTTGGCAAAAGGCTATGAATTCAAAGAAGGAATCTATGTATTCTAATCAGGTCTGTGAACTTATAGAATCACCTAAAGGGATAAAACCTATCGGATGTAAATAGACCTATAAGAGGAAGAGAGGAGCAGAGCCTTCAAAGTTAGGCTTGTTGCAAAAGGATTCACTCAAAAAGAAGGGATCAATTATAAAGAAACTTTTTCACTAGTAGTCGTGCTTAAGCCTATCCGGATTTTCTTATCCATTACGGCTCATTTCGATTACGAAATTTGACAAATAAATGTCAAGACAGCTTCCCTTAACGAAAGTCTTGACGAGTGAATCAATATGGTACAACCAGACAGTTTCATAACAAAGGGCCAGGAGAACATGTTGTGGAGGTTTAAGAGATCCATTTATAGACTTAAGAAGGAATTTAGGTCTTGAAATACTTGGTTTGATCAAAGTCTATATGAGTCTTGTGTGTATAAGAAGTGTGACGGAAGCTTAATGATCATTCTAGTACTTTATGTAGATGATAACTTGCTCATCGAAAATGATATGGGGGTGTTATCTTCGGTTAAAGTATGGTTATCTGGGCAGTTCAATATGAAAGACTTGGGAGAAGCTAGTCACATCTTTGGGATCAAGTTTTTACAAAATCGAAAACAAAAGATGTTGGGCTTATCACAAGCCAAGCATGTCAATGATATCTTTTTAGGTATGAAATCACTCTATCTAAGGATCAGTGTTCTAAGATACCTGATGAGACAGAGAAGATGAAGGTGGTTCCTTGTACTTTGGTAGTAAAAAGCCTAATGTATGCTATGCTTTATACATGATCCAATATTTTCTTTTCTGTTAGCATGGTTAACAGATATTAGTATAATCCAAGACATGAGCATTGGACTGTGGAAAAGAATATAATCAAGTACTTGAAAAGGATTAAAGATTATATATTGATTTACCAGGCATATAATCTAGTACTTTTAGGGTACACAGACTTATATTTTTAGTCAGACAAAGATTTTTCTATGTCTACCTTTGGATATGTGTTTATCTTTGGAAGTGGAGTTTTAAGTTGGACGAGCATCAAGCAATCCTGTATTACTTATTCCACCGTGGAGGCCAAGAATATGGCAGCTTCTGAAGCATCCAAGGAGGTCGTTTGGCTTAAGAATTTCTTGTTGAATCTAGATGTGGTGCCTTCGGTTCAGTCGGCTATTACACTTTATTGTGACAATAGCAGAGTAGTTGCAAACTCAAAAGAGCCAAGAATCTATAAGAAAGAAAAACACATTGAGCGTAAGTGTCACATAATATGAGAAATTGTACAGAAGGGTGATGTTGCTGTGATCAAGATTACATCAAGAGATAATTTTACAGATCCTTTTACAAAGAACCTATCGGCTAAGACTATTGATAGTTATGTAGAGGCATGGGAGTCAGATGTATAGGAGCATGATTTTGAGTATAAGTGAGAGATTATCAGGGTTGTATACTAAAAATCATAGATTTTGTTGATTTTAGTATTTTATTTTATTCTTTAATAATTTTATTCTTTTTATTAAAATCTTAATGAGCAATATATACAATATCATTTCTTTAATATTATATGTGGATGTCCATTATTCTGTATAGTATTTAATCTGGTGTGTAGAGTACGGCTTGTGTTAGGGTTGGTATACTTAAAACCATGGTTTTAGTATTTAATTTTATTTTAATAAAATTAATTTTTTATTTTATGAGAATTTTTATGAGCAATATATGTGTATC
>JAOTRH010070933.1:0-17879 GCA_034768845.1 Heliamphora exappendiculata | reverse complement strand
CCCTCCTCCAAAAAAATAATAATAATAATAATAAAGAAAGAAAGAAAAAGGCAAAAGAAGGAATTCTATTTGATTGAGTTGACACACGCGCCAAGTGAAAGATAGATGTACATTGAATTAGCGAACCCCTCCGTTACATAGATGAATGGCAATAGGAAATGAACATCCTCGCGGGGATTCCTAGAGCAGCCAACGATCAACTTTTTTTTTTGTATGGAAAGCTCTTCATTATATGTTCTTTCTCTCCCACAACAGTTGATTTAATTCACAAGAAGTTGGAGACTGCTATTATCTGCTCTAGATGGGGTCTCAATGAGGAAATAATGGTGGGAGGTAAATGTTGTAAGGTAGTATGCGTGATCAAAATCTTAAAGAACTCTATACCTTACGTTTTATTTGTATTGGTCTTGCGTTTTATTGTGTTGGTAGATCTGGAAAGTAAGATATTTATGGGTGTTTGGTCATATGTGGTGAGTACTATGATGATTTGGTAGGCAACTTTCTTGGTTGATATGCCAACAAGGTCACCCTTTTTTTTATTGTCTTTTTTCAAGAAGCTAGTTTGGAATACATTCTTGATAGTTTTCAGTTTTAAGCAGATGCAGACTAACTCTGCATGTGCACCTTCTTTTGCTCGGGCTCACATGTTATGCTATTCTTGCGCTTAGGCTCTTGGGAATTTTTTGTTTTGTTAGGTGAAAATAATTTCACATACAATATAGGATATATCCTACTCCTGAGGGTTTGGGAAAAGGGTGCCATTAGTGACCCGTAAAGGTGGGTAAATTTTCACTCCCTACCAATTGTAAGGATTTGAACTCCCATCTCTCGGATGGAAGTGTCATATGAATTATAAGCTATTGGTAATTCTTGCTGCTTGGTAAAATTTGGTGTCATTATTCTCTTTGTGCCTTCAACAACTGTAGGATAGAAGTTGACATACGCATTGTTTTTTGGTTGAGGAGTTGGATGGTAAGTTCTAGCATTCTAGCATTCTAGCGTTCTAGCGTTCTAGCGTTCTAGCACTTATGGTTGTTCAATATTGACCAATTTATTAAGTACACCCCTTTTTTGGGTATAAAACAATACTTTTCTGATTGTGATCAATTTACAATGTTTCTCACCTTTTTTGATAAAGTTGTTCTTTTCTAATATGTTACTTATATGATTCTTGGCAAATTTGTTCAACAGTTGAATATGTTGATATTGGAAAATTGATCTCCATGAACTAGCTTTGGAGTCTGAGAAATTTGCAGCAACAATTTAAACTGTATTATGTCTGATCAATCTCATTTTTTTCATAGATAATATGTCCGTAGAGCCTTATAAAATGAACAAGTTGAATTGTTGAAGTGGACCCCACCAAACACCATTTGCCTCTTTAGTTGAATCCTCAAGTGAAGAGAAGCCAAATTCTCTTTTTATTGGGTTTGCTCGATAAGCCAAATTGTATTTTTGAGCTAGTAAATGGGACATTACGTGCTTAGTGGTGGCCGTGGAGCGGGTTGTGGTGGCTCTGGTGTTTTTGAGTCCTGGTTTGGTGAAGCTAGTAATAAAGATTTGTTGTCTTAGATTATAAATTACTCTCTTTTTCTCCCACCTCTTGGCACGCAAGTGCACACAGGTTAGCGAAATGAACAAATATAAACTGAACTACTGATCAATTCAAATCAAAAAATTGATTTATTTGGGATAGTGATCTAATTAATTTATTTGGGATAGTGATCTAATTTAGATAAGAGAAAATGATAAACCAACTAGTTGGATCGTTTTATGATTTTAATAACTTAAATTGAATTTAACCCAAACTAATATTTTTACACACTCGAATGCTAGCATACTCATATGCTGCTCCTCTTAGGTTAATTGTTATGATTAAATTTTCATCATAAAGAATTGTATATGAATGGATGGTGATTTACTTAATGACAAATAGTTGATTTTCTTAAAAAAGTTTTGCTTTTTGCTTTTTGCTTTTTTCTTTTCAATTGTTATTTTACTAGGGTGAATTTGATTTTAAATTATGAAATGGTAGTTGACTTTGTTTCTTTAATTACACATATGTTGATTGTGTTATATTTTTGTCTGAATTGATGCAAAGAGTGATGATCTCATAATACAAATTTAAATTGATTAGTTCAACAAATGTAATTGATCATTATAGTTGGTTTGATTAGATCTTTTACTTTTGTTTGAGTTTGTTTAAGATTACAAGATCAACCGACTCAATCTCTATAGTTTAGCTGATATTAAAACCTTCAAATTGAAAGAATGGATCCATGTACGCCCCTATTGGGTGAAAATGTAGTCTATTTTGAATTGAGGTTGAAATTGAAAATGAGCATAATGACTTGTTTGCTTGAATAAAAAAGGATGAGTTTCCTTTCCAAGAAAATGAGTGAAAAGAATACTTTATGCATAAAGGCTATGTTTGTTTATAGGAATAGGTTGAGATGTTAAAATGATGGACCCTATATGTTTTTTAGTTCGTCGTTTGTTTATTGAATAGGAAAGGAGATAAAGGTGAAGAGACATGTGATACATGTATATCATGTAATTCACCGTTTGTTTGTAGTACTATAATTTTGGAACTAGTGCACTTGAATAAGATATAAGGGGATACGTAATATTAGTATTATTGAGATGATTCTATATTCTCTGTAGCGAGACAACTATAGCTAGACATGAAATAAAAACCATTCACAAAGTATAAGTACTGTTGGGACGGAATTAAGACATCAACTCAGAAAGGGCCAAATTGTTATTTAGCGTTTCTTCTCTTTTTAGAATCTTCTTGATATGTACTATTGAATAAGCAAAAAATGGTGAGAATAATTATTTTTGAGTTAAAGCTATCTTTTAAATGTTTTGCAACTCTATGTTTCAATGCTATACGCTTTGATACTATAGGTATACGTTGTTGTCAATGGTTTGCAATAATGCTGCTTTTCTTGTTGCTTCTACTGATTAATCCTATGTGGTATTTTTTATTAATTTGTATTAGTGTTTGACATAGCGTTTTAGATAATTTTGTATACTAGGTTTGGCCATATAAAAGATATTCATTGTTTTATTTTTTTCCCTCTACTGCAGGTGTTGGAAAATCACACATGGTTGACCAATTGAAACATGAAATTTTAATGGTCTTTGATTTTTTCTATCCCAATTTTGGTGGCGTGGAGAACCAAATTTATTATTTATCGCAATACTTGCTTAAGCTTGACTGTAAGGTTAGGTAATGCTTTTAATTTTTTATTTTAAAGAGCACTTTGTAGCTTTTCCTACTAAGCCTATGTTTGGACTAGTTTTTTTCTAAGGCTTTTAGGTTTTTTAGCTTTTTTATAAAAAAATAGATATAAAAATATTTTTAAAAAAGTCAGAAAAAGCCACCTTAAACCAAACCAGTTGGCTAGGCCAAACATAGGCTAATTAGCCATTAAGAAGCAACCCTCCTATCCTAAAATCTTTTAGGAGCCGTTGGAGGGATGGACAACTCCAAATATGTTGTATATGTTGTAGGTTTGGTAGTGGAGTTAAAAGTGATCTTATCGTAAACTCAAATATGGTGTAATATTGAAATTCACATTGTGATTGAATTGATTTTTTAGTAGGTTGTGCCTCTTAATAGTTATTTGGTATGATGGTATTTGTATTTTGGTATGAATTAATTTTACATTATATTTTTCCTTTTAATAGTTTTACGGTATGATAGCAAGTGTCTTTAGGCTTAGGTTATGTCTACGAAAACAAGAATTGAGAGGTAATTAATTGTTCTAATGCATGCACCATGTTTGAAGAGTGTGTCATCGGCACAAGTGGTTCCAAACAAAATTCGTTGTGAGTGTGCTTTTTAGCACGGGTTGCTCCTAGTGGTATTACATGACATCACAAGAAAGTTTAATTTTCCTTAGTGTCTTTTCTAAAGATAGGTATATCTCTTAATTGTTGTCTTATGTTGAGGATATTTTGAAGTGATAATTAGTATTGCCTGTTCTATTTATACCTGAAGGGTTCATTTGTTATTTTGGTTGAAATTAAATAGGATAGAAGGGATAAGTAATGTCGTAGGTCTCATGTTTTTTTTTTAAGACCAAAGAATTATAGAAGTGATTATATGTACAGTAAGAAATTTGGTTTAAATTGACAAAACTGTTAAGGAAGTTGTAAAAATGGGAATCAACCCATTTGGAAAGAAAGTTTGTTTATGTCCTGAAAATTATGATTAGATTTACCAAGTCACATCTGGAGTGTCAAATGTAAGTTTTTAGGAAGTGCGGTTGGTCTGAAGATGATTTTCAAACAGCATTCAGAAAGGAGCCTCTTTGTATTAATCTATCTAAGAAGAAAATAATGAGCAAGATGGATTTCCATGTGAACAAGATGGGTTGGAAGTCAACTGCTATTGCCAGATTTCCATGAGTTCTCCAGTATAGTCTGGAAAAGAGGATTATTCCAAGGTGTTTAGTCATCAAAGTTCTGATATTGACAGGCTTAGAAGAGAAAAAATTATGCTGGTCCACTCTATTAAGGATGAGTGACAGTTACTTCTTGGATAAGTTTGTTACCAAGTATGAGAAAGATGTTCCCCAGCTGTTGGATGTTTTCAATGGAAAAGTGGGCCTTGCTGAACTAATAGGCTACGAATCTGAGGAAAGACGGGGAAGGAAACTATTGTAGCATATCAACTTCACATGTTGAGGACATTTTATTTGACCATTTGATACTTTATGCTCTTACTGGATATGAGCTTCACTTGACTTGAGCCATCTTCCATGCAATCCTAAATTGCTCGAACTGGCTATCATTATGTGTTCAAGTTGTACCTTTTCTGCTGCAGCTGAATTAATAATATGTTGGGAGTTTTGAGGGCTCATGTGCTTCATTGGTTAAGGTTCGTTAATGCGTACGAAAATTTATGGACTCTTTTGGATTTTTGTGTTCTATTTTACTTTGTGTGGCAAATTGTGGGATGGTGCTTAAGCCGAAGGCTTTCAAAATTGGTTATTGTGTTTGGCTTCTTTGTGGTGCTTCACCGCTTTCCTTATGAAGTTTGGGTCAATCTTCCCTGTGTTTTATGCTTCCCCTAAATGCTGTCACATACTGGAAATGCCATCGTCTTGTTCCTGAAGCTGACTCTACAACTGGTATACGATATTAAAATATGTTTTCCTGGGTTGCAGTGATAGCTTCGAATGGTCCTCGGTGTAAAAGTGATTGATGACAATAGACAAAATTTGTATTTGGAGAACTTGGCTAGTAACAGTTTGTAGGAATCAATTGCTCCCCTCTAGCCAATGCTTTGCTATTCCACTCAATCTAAAACATGCCTGCATGGTTTTGGTCTCGTATTTTTTCATTTTTGTTTTGCGGGAGCATCAACTCCGTTCCTGTGGGCTAAAGTTTATAAAATATCTTTTTGGTGTTTTCTGTAAAGGGAGTTATTTTTTTAAAAATCTGTCAAGCAATATTTTATTGTCCATTTGATACTTTCTGCTCTTCCAGCATATGAACTTCGCTCACTTGAGCCATTTTCAGTACAATCCAAAATTACTGCAACTGGCTACCTTAAGATGTTGAAGCAAATTACTTGAGTACGATATTGTTGCCGGTGGAGAAGTGTTTCCTACATAGGTTTATGACTAAATATGATGAGGAAGTACCTCAACTATTGCATGTTTATCAAGGGAAGATGGATGATCTCGAATTATAATTTGGATAAGGAAAAATGGGTAAATTTTGAAGCAATTCTTCATTTTCCTAATGGTGACTCCTAGTTCTTGGCGCATCATTGTTACTATGATTTGCAATATTTTGTATGCCATTGTGTAAGTCATGATACACTGATCCATGACTATATTTGGTATTACATCAACACTCTTGAATCCATTAGAGTTGAGTTTTGCACTTCACCCAATGAACTGGTTTAAGAAGGGTATTACAGAATAGTTTGTCAATATAATTCTTTTGAGTAACTTAATGATAATATTGCTTCTGCTTTTTAAATTCAATATGATTAGATTGCTTTACTGCAAACAACATTATGGAATAAGATAGACCGAAAGATTAATTATGATCAGTTATGAGTTATGGTCTGTCGGTCTCTCTTTTTTGAATAAAAAAAGAAGAGAGACCGAGAGAGTTGATAATAGACAGTTTTCAACCCCCCCACCGCTCAAAAAAAATACAGGAATTGATTGACTTGCCACATTTGCCAGGTGAGAGATATAGGTGATTAGGTGCACATTGAATTAGCTAACGCCCTCCAGTTCCCAGATGAATGGCAATCAGATCTGGAAATCCCTGCAAGGACTCCAAGACCAGCCAGAGATCAAATTTTTTATGTCGAAAGCTCTCCATGATATATTCTTTAGTTTACATGCGGGGAGAGGCTTCTATTATGCTCTAAACGTGGTCTCAACGAGGAAACAATAGTGGAGGCAAATGGGGGATGGTAGTATGAGCAATCAAAATCCTAAAGGAACTCGATACCTTGTGGCTTATTTGTGTTGATCTTTCGTTTTATTTGTGTTGATCGTGTTGATCTTTCGTTTTATTTGTGTTGGTAGAAATTCATTGATGTTTGATCATATGTGGTGGAGTACTTAGATGATTTATTAGGCAACTCTATCGTGGTTGATATGCCGCCGTTACTTTTTTTTTCCCCTTCAAGAAGCTAGTTTGAGACATATTCTACATGGTTTTCAGTTTTAAGCATATGCAATCTCAGACTATGCACGACTCTACATGGTATTATGGTAAGAACTTCAGATAGTGTACGATCTAGCCTACTCCTAGCTCCTAGGGTTTGAAAAAGGGTGCCATTAAGGGCCAGCGGGCCAATGGACAAAGGTGGGTAAATCCAGTCCCTAACCCTTGCAATGATTTGAACCGATCACCAGTATAAGTTAGAAAAATGTCATATATGAACTATACGAGCTCTTGAGAAACTTTGGTGTCATTATTTTCCTCAAGCCTCCAATAACTATGGGAGAGAAGCTAAGACACTGTTGTTTGGTTGAGGAATTGATTCCACAATAACGTCAGTTTTTGGGCAGGAAGTTGAAGAGCCATGAATAGAATCTGGTCGTGGGGATGAATGTTTAAACTTCATCTCAGTCATTGAAAAACAATCATCTCACATACATTTTAAAAAGCTCATCTAATTCATTTTATAGTTTTATAATGCACATCCTTTTTGGGATAAAACTATGCTTTTTTATTGTGATCAATTTACAATGCGAATGCCCTTGTTTTTTAACAAAATTGTGATTTCTTGATACTCTATGTATATTATTCAAATTTGCTCAACAGTTGATTGACGATGTTGGAAAATTGATCTCCAGGAAGCTTTGGTGCCTGAAGAATTTGCAGGAACAACGAAAATTGTTTTTCATCCAATCAATCTCATTTTTATGTTGGTGATTTGCTTGGCGAGCCTTATATAATGAAGAGGTCCATTCGTCGAAGTGGACCACACCAAATACCAATTGCTTTTTCAGTTGAATACTAATTGAAGATTCATGGAAGTGAACCACAACAAACACCAATTGACTCTTCGGTTGAACACTAATTGAAGAGAAGAGAAGGCCTTTTATAGTCAAATGGTATCGCTCATTGCCGACCGTTATGCAAAGGCATCGAGGTGGCCTCCCAAATTTTACTCAAAAATTAGGATTGCAAAATTTTTAACTTCTTTAATTAAGTTTTGAATCCAAATTCAAAGACCTAAAAAAAATTATTTTATATATTAGAAGTATTGAAGCTTGAGCTTTGGTTTTGTGACTATGATTGTTTTGATGCGCTTTAAATATATGATATTGTTAAGTACATTTGTTACAATTGTCTTTGAAAAAAAACTTTCAAAGTTAAAAGTAATTAAATTTAATATGTAGTCAATTATGTTACAAGAAAGATTAAATGAATTAATAATATTATTTTTTTTAAATAGCATATAAGTCATGATTATACACATTTAATTGTTAATTTTACGACAAAAATGCAAAAAAAAATAGTATCGAAGTTATTGTTTGCTTGTTTGCTGCTATTGGTTTAACTTTTTAATTTTGTTTTGATATCATAGATTTTGGATTTTTTTATCAACATAATTTTTGATTTTATTTGATGTTATTTTGGTTTTAAATTAGATATTGATAAAATCTAAAGCAACAAGACAATTTGTATTTTTAAATTTTTTTGTAATGATTTTTTTAAAAGAATCTATGTGTATAAAATATTATAGGATCTTTGTTTAAATGTGTGCTTAGGGCTCCTGTTACGGCATGTTCCTAACATCGTTCTAATTTTACAAAGTGGGGAGTTTTGAGTCCCATTATCGGCAGTTATGGGTGATTTTTTTTTTCTTTAATTATTTATGTGTAGGATAATATAGATTTTTTATATGCCAAAAAAATAAATAAATAAAGAGAAGTCAAATTCTCTTTTTATTTGGGTTTGTTGGATATAGTGAATAGAAGAAGCAGGCCCTTCCAGCGTTTGGTTTGGCTTAGTTTTCGTTATACCATTTTTTTTCTTTTCTTTCCGTTTTTAGTAATATTTTTTTAGTATTAGCCTAAATAAATATATTTTTAAATTTTTTTTAAAAAATAAAATACTTGGGTCAAAAAATAAAAAATTCAAATAAACAAAAAAAATCCTTTAATAGACTTTTTGTGACTCGTTATTAATAAAAACAAAAATTCAATTTTAACCCGAACGAACTTTCTTTTATATTGTGCTCTCATGGAAAATTAAAATATAAGACAATAAATAAATTAAGGAATAGAAAATATATAAAATGGCAAGAAAAGCTTGTGTTTGGTCAGTTTTCTAATATTGATTGTTTTAGTGAATGTTTTTTTAGCATAAGTGTAAATGATTATACTTTTAAAAAAAAATTTTGTCACGAAAAAAGTAAAAAAAAAAGATGAAAAAAATTACTCAATAGGCATTTTTGTATTTATTTAGTTTTTAATATTTTTTTAAATTTTAATCGGAATGAACATAATTTTTAGACTATTCTCGGCACAAGAAAACCAAATAAATAAAAATATAAAACCAAAATTTAAAATAAATAAATAAATAAAACGACAAAAAATTTAGGAAAAATACTTTGAGGCATTTTTAAACCAAATATCCTAGCCGGGAAAATAATTCTAAAAATGCTCAAATTGGTTGCCAAGAATTGAACAAAAGCTTTTGTCATTCCAAAATACAGAGGCAAAGTAAGCAGATATGAAGTTAGGGAACTCGTTTTGTCGTTTTCGATGACGCGATTTCTCTCTTTGGGGGCTATTCGGCTTCGAAGGAGATGTTGCTAGTAGCTCGGTAAGGTTTTTAACTATTTATCCAATTTTTCGATGGTTTCTGTATTGCTTTAAATTTAGGTTTATTGTGTATTCCAAACCAAATTAATCAATCCTAATTCCAAAACCAAAACCCTAGGGCACAAATTCTATTTTTTCGACGACCTTTTCTCACCAACTACGCCACATTCACTCTATTTCTTCGTTATCAGATATTGTGTAAAAGAGTACACAAATCTCTACTGAGACTTCACAATGAATTCCTTATGAAACCGTTCTTATCGAAGAGACGCACTGATGATAAACGATCTTTCACGATGTCTTATGGGTTGTCCCGAGAAGCTGCTCTTCGTGCATCCAAAACGGTGAACTTTCGATCTGCGGAGCACCAGATTTGGCCCTCAGCCTACTAAGAAATCATGGCTTCACCCAAGCCCACATCTACAATCTAGCCAAGGGACGCCCAGACGTGTTTTCAGCTGATCCCCAAAATACCCTTTTGCCCAAACTTGAATTTTTTCGGTCCATGGGATTTTCAGCTGCTTACCTTGCAAAGGTGCTTTCTTCAAACCCAAATCTCTTGAGATGTAGCCTACACAACCAACTTATTCCTGTTTGCAATTATCTGAGGACTGTGATTCTTCTAGATGATAAGAAAATAAGAAAAACTTTGAAGTTCCCATCGAGGATTTTGGGAATGAATTTAGAAAAGAATACTATTCCCAAAATAGAAGTTTTGAGAGAACTTGGAGTTCCTGCATCCAATTTGTCACTTATAGTGAGTGATTATCAGTATGTGCTGCTCCGAAATCGCACCAAGTTTAATGAAACTGTGAAGGAGGTTGTAAAAATGGGAATCAACCTTTCGTCGATAAAGTTTGTCCATGTCCTGAAAATGATGATGAGGATTACTAAGTCACATTTGGAGCATAAACTAAAAGTTTTTAGGAGGTGTGGTTGGTCTGAAAATGATTTTCAAACAGCATTCAGAATGGAGCCTCTTTGTATAAATCATTCTGAGAAGAAAATAATGAGCACGATGGATTTTCTTGAGACCAAGATGGGTTGGAAGCCAACTGCTATTGCTAAAGTTCCATAAATTCTCTAGTATAGTTTGGTAAAGAAGACTATTCCAAGGTGTTTAGTTTTCAAAGCTCTAATCTTGAAAGGCTTAAAAGGGAAAGATTTGTGCTGTTTGACAGTATTAATGGGTAGTGAGAGGAACTTCTTGGACAAGTTCGTTACCAAGTATGAGAAAGATGTTCCCCAATTGTTGGATGTCTTCAATGGAAACGTGAGCCTTGCTGAGGCAATAGGCTCTTAATCAATTAATCGGAGGAAATATGCAGGAGGAAACTATTATAGAATTGCAAATTCACATGTCGAATCAAAATTTGTTTGTCCATTTGATACTTTCTTCTCTTCCAGCATATGAACTTCACTCGGCTTGAGCCATTTCCAATACAATCCTAAATTGCTCAAACTGTCTACCATTAGGTGTTTAGGTTCTACCTTTTCTGCTGCAGAGGAGTATTTACATGCTAAGAGTCTTGATGGTGCATGTGCTTCTTGGTCCAAGGTCTGTTACAATCTGAACGGGGTACGCACTACTCTCTGTTACATGGCTTAACTCGTTTAAAGTTTTGATGGCTCATGTGCTTCCTTGATGAAGGTTTATTATATTCATTGGAGAAATTTTTTGAATCTTTTGGATTTGCGTGCTCTATCGTACTTGTTGTGCGTCAAATTGTAGAATGATGCTTAGGCCGAAGGCTTTCAAATTAGCACACATATTCCTTGTATTTCTACATATGAGTTTGTAAGAGAAATTCGGTTGCAAGAGATTTATATACAGTTTTTCTGGATTGAGCGCTATTTCCTTTCCCATGATTGTTATGCATTGGTGTGTTATCCAAATACTGATGTAGTCAGATCAACTAGGCTTTTATTTCTATCCTCTTTCCCTAAGGTTGGTTGATAAAAATGCTGAGGCAATCCATGGAATTTCTGACAATGGTATACAAAACATGGTGTTCAGTGACTTCAATCTAGCGATATGTTAATAATAGGATAGGAAACCTGCTGCTAAGATGTGATCCGGACATCTAGTTAAACAAGGTTTTTTTAATATTTCAGGCAGGCCGTGAGGCCTAGGTAGAGACTACTAAGATCAAGGGACTTGATTTACTCCTTGATGTCTTCTAGATGCCTTTATTACCTATGTTGAATTGTATATGCAAGTCGTTAGGTACTTGCATGCACCCTCGAATTAGAGTAGTTTTTTTTACAGTTATTAGTTCTCTCCTATCAGGTCATTGCCACGCTTGTGTATTCATTCAGGATGGTAATGGTTACAGTTTAAGGATTCGAGAGGCGTTAGATTTTACAGTTATGATTGTTTAAGGGTTATAGATCTTGTGCAGGGTGATTGAGCTGAATCCTCACTAGTTGGTGAAGCTCTTTCTCTGTTGCATTTGTATGAGATAATTAGGGTTTACAGACTAGTGTTGTAGCTATTATTTGTATTTGTTATATGCTGAAACAAAACCTAAGAGTTAGAACAGTCTGGTGCTGGTAATAGCGGTGAATGTGACATAAATTTTTGCATTTTTCCCCTTGAATTGGGTCGGGTCAATTTTTATATTGTGCAATTTTGGGGAGGGAAAAGGATTTCAGAATATGGGGGACATGACTCCAGATTTATGGGCTGAGCTGCTGGTATTGTTTTCCACTGTTGTCTCTACTTCCCTTTTTCACTCCGTAGGCTATAGGGGAAATATCACACTTACTCCAGTCTGGTTTCAGTTAAAATTCAAAAATCTCAGCAATGGGTTTTTGTGTTTGGCTTCGCAGTACCTCGCCCCTTTCCTTAAAAAGTTTAGGTCAATCTGCCCCATGCTTCATGCTTCTCCTAATTGCAGCCTCTTTACATTGAACTGCCCACTAGGACATGCTAACTCTCCAACAACTATACTATATTGGAATTTGTTTTGCTAGGTTGAAGAGAGAGTTGTAAGTGATCCCACCTGTAAAAGTGGTTGATGATAACAGACAAACTTTGTATTTGGATGATAGGGGGAAAAAAAAGTTGTAGTAGTGAAGTCCAAGGATCAATTTTATTGACAAATTCTACTTTCTGGAATGAGATTGATGTGGAGAAAGGGAAAAAATCTTTCTGCAGATAACAATTTGCAATGAAACAGTTTGCGTTTTCCTCTGCCACACTCAATAGTTGGATGTACACTTTCAGCCACTAGGAGAGTAAGCCTTTCTCACATGTCAAGTTTCATAAATAAATGCAACCTCAACCAAAGAGGTCAACCTGCGCAGGGGATTAACCTCACATACTTGAGCCTAATCATACAGGCTTATAATCTAATGCTAGAGTCACCTACAGCAAGTAATTCTGCCGGTATTTGTTTGGTCTTGGTTTGTCAGTCTAATTAATGTGGGTCTGTTTCTATAAAGCAAAAAATCAAAAAGGACCGAGTACTTGTGGGGTTGCTGGGTTGTCTGATACTGCGTGTTTGTTGTGAAATGTTAAACTGTATTTCCAAGGTGCGATGCATATCTTCTGTGAATCCAATTCCTCTACAATGCTCCCAATTCTCAAAGGCTACAAGGTCAGTTATCTCAGGGGACTCCTCTTCATTCATGTTCAATACATTGTTTGGTTTGTATCCCATCGGTTGTAATTGTATTGCGTCCAAACCAATCCCCCACCTGTTCAATTGCATCTTATGTTTGGTATCATTTGCTGAATTGCACATAAGAAAAATGCATATATGAGAAAATTTCGGCTATGTATTTTGGGTTGCATTTTGTCCCCCAAACTATTGAAATATAGAAAAGTAATTTTGATGGGTTTTGTTCATATTTTAGTTTGTGGTTCTGGATTGATGTAGGGGAATTCGGAAAAGGCATGACAATGGCAAATAACAATCAAACTGTGGACATTGAATTTTACACCACTCACAAGTAAGATGTGTGGGGTTCCTGTACTTGTGATTGTTCAGTGTTTCATACAATATGGAGCTGAATTAGTGAATTTGACTTATTGACTTATTGGCTTATTTGCTATCGGAGATTTTTCGTTTTTAGTGAATTTTTTTCATCATTTAGTTAAACGATTATATTTTTAAACTTTTCATTGAGACAAGCCGAAAAAAGAATTTTTTTTTATCAAAATAAGCCAATAAGCAGCATTTGCCCAAGCATGGCCTTTAAAAATGCACCTAGACTTTTTTGGAAACTAATGGAAAGAAAAAAAAAGACAAAATGGTGAGGCAAAATGGAAATAAAAAGCCATTCCAACTTCATAATCCAACTAACAAAGGCCAATTGGATTGGATTTCTTAACCGAAATTTAATCTGATTTATTACCGAACGTGAAATTGTACTATAAAAGTATAATTTGTTACGAAATATACTTTGTCAAACCTTATTCTCAATTCCATTCACTGTTATGCTGCCCATCAATCAAACGAAATCAAAGTATTAAGCAATATGCAATAAAAAGAAAAATAATTTAGAAATAATTGTATACTTGAATTATTAATGATGGCGGGTTAGTAATTTTGACATTTTTATAAAAGTCTGAAAAATTTTGTATGGAGATGTACAAAAGTTTGTTCTATAGGTAACAAAATTTTGTTGCATAGCTTTAACTCATGAAAATGTTGTTTTTCCTGAACGTTTGTAATGTGCAATAAATCCAATTGCACTCCTTCAGATTTGTTGTGAAAGTTTAATAAGTTCTAAAATGTGTTCAATTTTGTTCATCTTCTGTGCCAATTTTAAACGAATTTTAATTGATTTGAGCTTGAATAGTTATTTTTATTAAAAAAAAAAACTGGCTTTGTCAGGCCTGTCATTTACCATTTTAATGTTAGGCATATAGAGCTTTGTTTATTTTTTTTTTTTCGGCGGGGCGGGGGTTGGGGGATTCATGATGTCCCGACCGATCCGTTTCAAAAGTATAACAGATTAAAATGAAATTTTTATAAGGCTTAGTCCATGGAAAGGAAGTAAAATACCCATGACTTATAGTTCAAGTGGTCTATCCTCTTGGTTTCCAATGATTGTCTTGGGTTTGAGCAATGGAGTAACATCAACCTAATAGTATAAGATGTTTGCCTCCAAATTAGAAGTTAGGAGTTCAAGCCTTGCTAGGGGTAAGGTGTGAGGTGTAATGAGTGTGTACGTTTAGCCGTTCAAAAAAAAAAAAGGAGGTGAGGGCAGTAGCTCCATGGATAAACTCTAGTTTTGAGTGAACAAAATCGTGTGTATGATTGCTTTATTCTCGTTGGTTGTTTTTTGTTTTTTACAATAACAACTGTTGTGTGTAATTGTTTCGTAGGTGGTGGTCTGGTGGTCTCAGGGGTAATGTGTGGTGGTTCTGGTGATGGTGGGTGGTGGCTATAATGGTGATTGTGGTGGCGGTGCCACCGTGCAAAGAGTAACAGAGAGAGAGAGAGAGAGAGAGAGAGAGAGAGAGAGAGAGAGGTGGGGAGAGAGAGAGAGAAAATTATTGAAATTTTGTGAATTCAATTGGCCATTGAATTTCAGAATTCAATAGCAGAATTTATTCTACAGAATTTATTTGCAATTGAATTGGCCATTCAATTGGCAAATGAATTCTGAGAATCAATACCATTCATCGTCTATCTTTCTTTAATATTTTTCATATTAAAGAAAAAGTAGAAGAGAGAAATACAGCAGTAATGTAAGAACCAAATGAGAGACGCATATTCTGATTGCAAGCTGTGTGAGAGAGAGAAAGACAGACGATGAGCGTTCGTAACCGATCATTGATGGTGTTCCAACGATCGTGTCAGCCGTTTTACCCTGAAAGAGTGACGCTGGTGGAAAACCTAAAAACACTATCGGTAGGCGGTGAATCATTCTTAAGGAAACTGCATTTGCAGGACTCGATTTGCAAATTTTGTTCATATTATTTTCTGTATTTCGTTTTCTGTAATTTTGTTTACTGTAATTGTTGAAAGTCGATAAAGATGTATTTTTTGGATCACCGAGCATGTATATATTTTATTATGGCGTTGGATTTCTTCCAACAATCTTAAGAATGAGATTGTTCTCCAACAATCTTAAGAATGATTCAGTTTTAAAAACTTGCTCTGTTTGGATCTTTTTCTTCTCTAAAAAATACATGTTTATGCTTCTAATTTTTCTGTGAGTATGTACAGGATTATGAATTTTAGATCTTCGTTAGAATATGAAAAATATTATTTTGTTCAGGATTATGTGTTCAGAATAGTCAGAATAATTAAAACCATAGTGGTTTTCTCTCCTCCATCGTCTAGTCGCTTTTCTGAAATTTGAGATCTGGACGTTTGTGTTGACACCTTTCTTTTTTGTGTTGACCATTTTGGTTTGTGTCGACCTCTTTTCTGATGGTGTCGACCCTAATCATTCTGTTAGTATTGAGCAGAACTCTCGATTCTTTTGTGTCGACACCTTTCTCAGTTTGTGTCGACACATTTCTCTGTATTGAACTCTCGGTTCTTTTGTGTCAACACCTTTCTCAGTTTGTGTCGACACCTACCTCTGTATTGAACTCTCAGTTCTTTTGTGTCGACACCTCTTCCTGTTTGTGTTGACACATTCACTGGTTGCTTTTTGCGTTGAACCTCTCAGTTTTTTGGTGTCGACTCATTTCTCAGTTTGTGTTGACCCCTTCCTTTGGTTGAGTATCTCGATTCTTTTGAGTCGACCCTTGGGCTGTTTGTGTCGACCATTGAGCTGTTTGTGTCGACCCGTGAGCTGCTTGAGTCGACACATTTTCTGCTTGTGTTGACACTTTTCCCTATTGGTGTCAACTCTTTCCTTCCTGTGTCGACACCTTCATGTGATGCTTAAGTGAGATATGCATAACAGAGATCTGATTGGCTAAGGCCGTAGGCAGTCGTACGCCACTGACCTTCTGGGGTTCAGAAGCACTTGCTATAAGCAATGATGCATACCGTTTTGGTTTCGAGGGCACTGCCCTCGAACTCTTGCCCAGGGCGCTGCCCCTAGGAATCCCATTAGGGGGCACGGCTCTCTAGAACCCCCACTAGGGGGTGCGCCCCTGGAACCCCACCACATGATGGGCTATGTTTGGGAGAATTAAGTTTAGATTGTTAATAAATTCTCAGTGTTGACATTGTAAAGATCTAAAATGTGAATTGATCTTATTTTAGAAAACATGTCGACTGAAAAATAAAGTGCTCCTGAAAAGCAAGCTGCTCATGAAAAGCAAGTCGCTCCTATGCCTGGTGTTCCAACTATTCATTTGTCTCACGTGGGTAAGCCAGGAAAGTTTGGAGGAGAAGCTTAAGAGATAGCAACAGAAGATGGTGTTCTACCTCACCACTTTAAATCTGGCCAGATGCCTAGCGGAGAAAGCTCCCGTTGCTGATGAAAATGCACACACTCAAAAACTGATGGCAGTTAATAATTGGAATAATGTCGTTTATCTATGTAAGAGCTATGTTCTGAATGCTCTAGATGACTCGTTGTACTCTGTGTTCAATGAGACAAAAACTGCTAAGGAACTGTGGGAGTCCTTAGATCGAAAGTACAAAATTGAGGGTGCCGGATCCAAGAAGTTCATTGTGGGTCGGTTCCTTGATTATGTGATGAATGACTCAAAACTTGTGACGGTACAAGTCCAAGAGCTTCAGAGTTTGATCAATGAGATCAAAGCAAAAGGGATGTTGTTCAGTGAAGCATTCCTAGTAACTGCAATTATCTACAAATTTTCTTAAACATGGAAGGAATTCAAGAGTTATCTAATGTTCAAGAAAAATGAGATTACTCTTGAGGCTCTATTCTTCAAGTTGAATGTTGAAGAAGAAAATCGAGCAAGGAGTAAGAGTGTCAGGTCAAACTCCAATATGGCCAATGTGATGGAAGTTGAAACTCTTCAAGAGCAAAGAATAGTGTTCATAACATGCATACCAACACAAGATTTGATAAGAAAGTCAAACTAGGACCAAGAGGTTATATTGCCAAAAAGCATAAGGAGAAATTTCAAGAAAAATACTTTAACTGTGACAAGTTTGGGCATCGTGCTTCAGAGTGCAAGAAATCAAAAAATTTTCAAGCTCAAGTTCATATGGCAGAGGCAACTGTGGGTGTCTCAAATATTGATCTCTCGGCCATGGTATTTGAGGTGAATATGGTAAGCTCAAATCTACAAGAATGGTGGATAGATTCAGGGGCCACTCGCCATGTCTGCTGTGACAGACAGATGTTTAACACCATTGAGATGGTGGCCCATGATTAGAAGCTGTATATGAAAAATTTAGCTACCTCAGATGTGTTGGGATAAGGCCAAGTGATCCTCTAGATGACATCCAGAAATGAGATGACATTGAATAATGTGCTCTATATGCCAGATATTCGGAAGAATATAATATCTGGGTCTCTGTTGAGTAAACATGGGTTTCAAATGGTCTTTGAGACAGACAGAGTTACGTTGTCTGAGGCAGGGACGTATGTGGGGAAAGGTTATGTGACCAATGGTCTATTCAAGATGAATGTAATGACTGTCATTCCCACTGCTAATAAAAT
>JAOTRH010070922.1:0-17880 GCA_034768845.1 Heliamphora exappendiculata | reverse complement strand
GTTGACTTTTGATTTATTTATATTTTTGGGAGGTGGTTTAAAGTTATTTTAAATGAAAGACAAAAATTTAATTTGACAAATTTATAGGTTGACTTTTGATTTATCTATTTGTCTTATCATTTAAGTAAAAAAATAATAAGTCAATAAGTTAAAAGATTATTATAAATTTTTTAAATTTTTATATAATTTTATATTTAATATGAATATTATTTGATAAATCTCGACGTTAAAAAATATATTTCTATAAAAACGAATGAGAATAATAAAAGTTATACTATTTTTAAAAATATGTAAAATCATTTCTACTTGTTAATAAATAAAAATATGATATGACTAAAAACTAATAAATAAAACGACAAAAAACTTAATTTGCCAAACAAAGTGAACATAGTATTTTTGAGCATTAAGTAAAAAAAAAAATTAAACTAGGAACCAATTTAACTTTTTAAGAGGGTGTGTGTCCTCATTCAATGAAGTTGCCAAACAAAGTGAACATAGTAATTTTGAGCATTAAGTAAAAAAAAAAATTAAACTAGGAACCAATTTAACTTTTTAAGAGGGTGTGTGCCCTCATTCAATGAAGCACGTGATGATGTTTCTCCTCTTTAAATAGAATATGAGTAATTTTATAATTTGATTAATTTTTAGATAATTAGATAACTAGGGCTTATGAATTTTGGTACACTTAAATTTGATTTTTATTTTTTGAATGCATTTTAATTTGAGATTACCTTTTTATTGATACTTATATTTTAGAATTAATGATTATAATTTGATATATTTAGTGTTAATGATTACTCTTCAAATTTGAATATATGAGTTGAATTTGATTTAGAATGAATGTATGTAAGATAAATATTTATATTGTGCGTTTTTGGAATAACTATAATTTGACAAAAAACGAAAATCCAAAAGTGGATCAAAAAATGACAAAAGGAAGTTGGATTAAAAACTATAATATAATAATTTTTGCGATGAATTCATTTGTGGACAAAAATTTTTCATTGGCGACACATTTTAATGTGTCGGCAAAGTAATAAAATTTAAAATATCATAATTACTTTTGTCGACAACTTTTATTGTTAGCAAAAGTGTCAAAGCAGCCTAAATATGAATTATTTTTGGCAATGAATCATGTATTTCTCGATAAAAAATTTAGCTTGTTGGCGACGCGAAACTATGTTGACAAATCTATTTTTTTTGTCAACGTATAGATTATACGTCGGTGAAAATTTTTGGTGGCGCCTTCCTACCAACGAGCTGGCGACGTACTAATTTGTGTAAGCAAACATTATTACCTATTCAATTAGATTTTTACTGATGATTTTTGTTCCGTTGACAAATCTATTTTTTATTGTAGTTAATGGCCAGTGATAGTTAGCATAATTTATATTAAATATTAATGTAATCCAACTATGTAGTTACTAGTTTTTAATTAATTTATTTTTTTATATAAATATTTTTTAAATAAAATTTAGGGTAAATTATTACGTTGACCTCTTCTAATGTTTTTGATAAAAACATAAGCACCATCTCTACGGTTATAGTGGATTATCTCTCGCATTCGTGGACGTAGGTAGGGTGTGCTAAACCACGTAAATTCTTGTGTGATTTTTCTTTGATGTATGCAATGGTTTTTACTTCCGTTCGCGTTCAAAAATTAGTGTTTAAATTCCAACATATTTAGTGTTTAAATTCTAACATATTTCTAGCATAACAATTTCATGTGATGCGATAATATTTAGTTGGATATGATGCATTTTTATTGTTTGACTAGCACATTTTTTCCCCCTATTTTCTGGACAATTTTTCTGATGATATTTATTATCTGTTATCTGTGGAAACTGGAAACATCATTTGCAAAATAATTGAAAATGGGTAGGCGATGCTATTTGTCAACTTCGGCGATGGGTATCTTGATGCTTTCAAGTCAAAATTTAATGATCGATGTTGCCACGGCTGACGAAGGAAAGGGTATAAGCTTTAGACTTGGTGACATTGAGTCCAGTGAAGGTGTTTTTCAGGTTTCTTAATTTCTTTCCCGGTCACCTATAACTGATTTTTGTTGTATTTTAACCAAGAATAATTATTCAATATTTTTATAGCAATATTCTATTCAAATTTCTATATGATATGCCTTCGTATCTTGAATTAAACAATAATATAAAAAAATATCGAACCTCACTAAATATACTAATAATTGTGAAATTAGAGTACCATCATCGTCACTTGTTCAATTGTTGTTTTTATCTAGAGACACTATTTTGGACTAAATGGTGACCAGGTACCTCTCATATATATCCTGATTATATTGCACCTTGGTTGAAGGAATACATTGAGGGTATTTATGCATTTTAACAAAAAAAATTAACGGAGTTTGTTTTTTTCTACTCACAAGAGAGGCCAGTAATATTTTAAAAAATAGATAAATTAATTTTATTTTTATTAAAAATTTCCAATGTAATTTATCTTAAAATTTATAATATGTGCTGTTTAAATGGATAGAGACTCACCAAAAGAGCTATTAGAAAAATAAGAGACTTTTCATTTCTTTACAAAATAGTGAAGAATCAAATCCTTATAAAAAGATGGTTGCTGCTGTGCTACTTGGAGGAGGCTGCCAATCTAATTAGGGGGTGTTTGCAAAGATTCAGTTAGTAGTTTTAAATTTTTTGTTATTATTTTTAACTAAAAATTACAAAAAAGATTTAAATATACATAATTTCTACTAAAATTTATAATTATATTTTTATATTTTAATTATAAATTATAATTTTTACTAAGCATTCATAACTTTTGTTATAAATTATAATCTATAAGTTATTAGTTTCAATAATACCAAGCACCACTTATATTATCTGAAAATATAAATTGATTGGTAAAGTAATGGAAGATTTATTTTTGAAATTATAATTTTTATTTATTTTTATTATAAATATAATGTACCCAAGTATTTATATTTAATTATAATATTCGGTATAAATAATTTAAATTATTAAAGTCCATCCCAAATTAACTATAGAAGTAGCTGTTGTCCCAAGGCCACGGCAGTGACGTGGCCCCCAGGCGTTACCTTCTCTTTTGTAGTACATGATTTGACTTTTATAACGTTGTACTACGCACGAGCTCTACAGAAATGAGACTCGAGCCAACCGACCGTGTAGGATATGTGACTATTTTTAAAAAAATACTTAATATTTAATAAATGTATAAATAAATAAATAGAATGTTTAAAATAATTTTTTATAGTAATTTTTTTAAATTAAAATATTTAATGTGTTATTATTTTTAACTTTTAAATTGTAATATTTAAAATATCAACACGATTTTTTTATTTTTTGAGTAATGTTGACTTTTTTTAATTAAAAGTATTATAGTAATTTTGTTTGAAAAGAAATTAATTTGTTTGGAATATGTATTAATTTTTTTTAAATTAAAAGATGAAAAAAATTTAACTTTTTTTGAAATCAAACATGACAACTTAAAAACAGACTTTTTTGCACAAAAAAAAAACAGTTTAAAAGCTATCCCAAACATACCCTTATTCTTCTTATAATTTTTTTTTGATAGGATATAAATTTTTTCATAAAATACAAACAAAACAAAAAACTTGTCTTCTTTTTATATTTATATATATATATATATATATATATATATTACTTTCGTATCTTTAATATTCTTGTTATTGTCAAGATTTTTCTAATTTTCGATTTTGACTAGACTGGATGATCTCCACAATTTTAAAAATTAATAAAATTTTAAAAATATCATAAAATATTTATTAAAAAAAAAGCCAAAAACGAAAGGGACAAAAAGGTCAAATATGCGAATCGAGCCTTAGTAGACAGGAGTAATTATTGAGAGATTTTAAAGCAGCATATAATATTATGCGCATAGTATTTTTATTCAGTTATGAAATGAAAATATTTTTAATAGAATAACATAGACTTATTTTTGTTAAATAAATAAAAAAAATGGTGATTTAGCTTTTAATTCCATTTTTACTACTTTTTTTAGAAATAGAGACCCTTTACTAATTAACTATTCAACTAGGTCCGTTTTTATCTGTTGTTCGAACATATCATTTTAAAAATCAAAGTCGAAATCTGTTGTAAAATAGTCCATTAAATGATGTAAGGTAAAAGGATAAACCCACTTAAAGTAATAACTCATTTGCAATCATTTTCATGTGAACATATTATCATTTTCAGCAAAAAAATTCTCAGTTCCTACAATAACTTCTCATTTTTCTGCAATAACACTCAAAATGATAACTCATTTTAAATTTTTGTATTTGACATATTCTTATCTTCAAAAACAATGCTTATTTACCATAATAACATTCTCATTTTTTGCATCAGCATTCTTATTTATTTGTTGAACAAGCATAATCTCATTTTCTGTAGCAAAATTTTCATTTTTTACATCAACATTCCCATTTTCTGCATTAACATTTTTATTTTCTGCATCAATATATCTTATTTTTTGCATCAAGATTCTCATTTTTGCAACAACAATCTCATTTAATGTAACAACTAAAAATATAAGCATAATAATATAGGTATTTATTGCTATCAACAACAGAATAATGACTATACATAATAAACCCATCTCATATCATCAACAATGACTATTTTCCGTAATGACTCCTTGCAAAACTTCTACCACAAAACAAAAACATTACTCAGCTATATGTAATGCAAACGGCAAAATCATATCATTCGTGAATCTTTATTGAAAGTTAATAATACTATCCAAATATTTTTGGCTAAATGAATGAAATAATCGAATCAATAATTATGAAATACAACACATAAAATAATAAATGACCGTGATATATGAATATCATATTTGCATATATAAATTGTCCACTCAAAATGATGAGTAAATCACTATAGATATCTCAACACTAAAAAATAAATCTATACTACTCGCATGTGTGTGTATATATATATTTATTTATTTTTCATTAATACATATGAGAATTATAACACCATTAAACATTTGAAAAAAGAGTTACGTGGAATAACTGTTTAGTACATAAAACTTATCTCAAAACAAGTAATAAAAAAAATTCCAACAGTAATTAACTCAATAAAAAATAAATATTTTTTAAAAAATAAAGAAACCACCTCCAAGCCCATTTGGACCCACTCTTAAAACGTAAACCTTCGAATATATGTAATCACCAACAAATTACAGGTATCAATTAAGTCAATATACTTGCAACAAAAATTGAACATAAAACTTCTAACTATACCACCCTCACAGGCCATTCTAAGGAATAGACGACTATCACTGAGTTGACTACGCATAAATCTGTTCCAACCAAGGCCATGTGCAAATGACTTTTTTCCCTTTTCTCAAATATACTATGGATTTTAGACACAAATTTGGTTGAGAGTGAGAGAGAATGGGTGGGGGGAAGTGATAGAAAGAGCATAGATGCGTCTAGTCTTAGCATGTGTTTAACTTAACTATTTTTTTGATGGTTTTTGTTTAAAAATATTTTAAAAAGCTAATTTGTTTGAACTCTTATTATAATTAATTAATTTTTTTAATATATTTTTTTATATTTACTTTTTTACAAAAAAAAAAAAAATGAAAAAACTTACAAGAAAGCTAAGCCAAAAACACGCTTAGAGAGAAAAATGCCAAAAAAAGAGGAGGAAAAGAATAGGGAAAATGCAGACTTTTTGCCAAAAAGAAAAGGTTTTGAATGGGTTTAGAATCTATACTTTAGGCCCGACAACTCTGGCTTTTTGATTAAAAATGTCAAAACACTAAGGTTGTTCGTTTGGTAAAAAAACAAAAAAAATTAAAAGTTGAATCAAAACACAAAATTTCAAAATATTCAATTCAAACTCTCACTGCTTTTAAAATACAATAATACTATTTATTCATAATTTACTTGTTACTATTACCAACTACATATAATTTAATATCAAACTAACATTTTAATCTGTACTGTGCATGGAACAAAATAAATATATTTTAATAACACATTAAAATATTTAAAGTTTAATTTAATTAATTTAAAGTAAGATAATGTAAATTATACATGTAAAGAAAATATTGAGCTAAAGTTATTTCATATTTAGTTGGATAAAGATTTAAAATTATCAAATTTATATATAACAATATTGATTAAGAAATCATAAAATTATTTTAGTTTTGACTGAATTTTACATCTTTTTCTTTTAGATGAACATAATACAACGCTCGTCTACAATTCAAGTTATTCATTCTAAATTTTATTTATAAATTTTAGTATATGTAAGCTAATAACATAATCATTATGTTAGAAAAATGATAAAAAGTAAGTTCGAATTTACCTATCTTAATAATTTTTTGTGTTTATAATTAATATTGGACTAAATTTCAAAAGAATTACTTTATTGTTCTTAACTGTTTGTATGATTATTTTATTTTACTTAACTTGATTTTATTTTTAGTTTCTTAGATTGTTAAATTAACCCATGTGATGATGATTAATATATCAAAAATTCACATACTTTAATTCTAAATAAATTATTCTCGCTAACTAATTCTAATGATACATTAGAAATTACATAATTTTGATATTAAATCGGTTAATATCACTAACAAATGTTAGTTTTATAAATTACACATTTAAAATTGCACAAATATTGTGATAAAATTAGAAAATAAAGAATACAAAATTAGAAAATAAAGAAATTATCACTAATCATTAAGTTCTATGATAAACATATTAACACAATCAAAAAATTGCTAATTAAATATATAATTTTATCTAAATAACAATTAAATAGGTCAATGGAGTTGCAAATAAGAAAATATAAATATAAGAAGATCCATAAAGTTTGTTACAAAGATATTTAAAATTATCATAATTTAATAATATTTAATAATTAGTTTTTAAGTTTGATTTTATAAAAATAGTAGAGAGTAGACTTTTTCTATATATAGAACTCATTAAAGTTATAAATTAAATACTTGAATAACATCACCATAATGACTAAAAAATCAATAATTAATGTAATCAATAATTTGTTGTCATGTATATTTTTATATTTAATAAATTTAAAAATATAAAAAAATTAAATTAGGAGTTTAAACTTCAAAGAACTAACAATGCTTTGCTATAATATATAGTATAGATATACAAAAAGATAAAATTGTCTATTTTGAACAAAAGCAAAAAAATTTAATTTTTTACCCAAATAATTAAGTTCAAAAAAGCTAACACCCAAACAACTAAGTTTAAAAAAATTAAGATAAAAACTAAGTTACCAAATAATCTATTTTAAATTTAATTTAATTTTTTAATTAAAAATATAAAAAAAAAATTAACTTTTAAGACAATTGACAATTAGGGCCTTAGTGAAGATTATGAAATTAATTATGTTGACTTTTGAATCACAAGGAGGTTCATTGTTTTTTTCGGGCCAAACCCCGTGAGTAAAAGTATAATATTACCACTAATTAAAATCTAAAAAAAAATTTAAAGAAGAGTTCAGATCCACCCACCAAAGAAGTTCTAGCTAGGTTAATACATCAAATGGACAACAGAAGCATCAAATGAATCGTTTCAGACATTCACTTAACTGCATAAAACTCTACATAAACTAGAGGAACTTAATAGAACCCATGAATTTAAAGTAACGATGCCCACATTGAACCAGAAAATTTTGTAACCTCTGACTACAAATATATTTCCACAATATATGATTGAATTAGAAACTACATCCGTTGAAATAGAAAATGCAATCATGAACGCGCACGCGCATCAATTGAAACGTGAATTTCAAGAAGACAAGAACACGATTTTGGACTCAATCTGCTTCAATTGATGATTCAGATAAACCCTAACGGTTAGAGATTAGAACGTGATAACTAATCCCGCTGAAGATCAACCACGATCATACAAATGCGGAATAAACAACGAAAAAGAAACAATAGCACACAAATACAAAGGTTTACGTGGTTCGACAAATTGTACCTACATCCACGGGATCACACACTTTCACTATTGATTGGAGGTTACAAAGAAGAAAAGAAATTCTGGGAGAGAGATTACAAAATATCACAGAAGATCAATAATAAAAACCTTGGCGGCTGCTGCAACCCTAACATCTTATAAATACATTCCGCATAGACCGATCGATCGGTCTAAAAGACGGATCGATCGGTCAAAAGGTACTCTCGGTTCCAAGCTTTGCAGACATGACCGATTGATCGGTCTAACTCAAACCTGGGTTTTTTTTCACATTCTCAATAATTCTCCCACTTGAAGTAAAATCACTCCAAGCCTTGAGAAATCCCATCAAACTTTACCAACACCTTGAAACCACCGATGCAAATACTCAATCTTGTGTGACCCAACCTCTTGTCTTCTATCCCTGAAGACCAACTGAAGCCGAGCACAGTTTAAGTTTGTCAATGTTGACACCTTTTGTCAACATATCAGCTGGATTCTTCGCTCCGCTAATCTTCTCAAGATTCAACTGACTGTTGTCCAGTAAAGAGTGAATGAAGTGATACCGCAGCTATATGTGCTTCGTCCTAGAGTGGAATGCTGGGGTTTTTGCAAGAAAGATAGCACTCTAGCTATCACTGTAGAGAGTTCCTCTGTCAACCTTCTTACCCAACTCATCCAAGAGACCTTGTAACCAAACTATCTCCTTTCCAACCTCTGTCACTGCAACATACTCTGCCTCTATAGTAGAGAGTGCCACAATCTTCTGCAGCTTTGAAGCCCAGGTCACTACTGTGCCCCCCCAAAGTGTAAACAAACCCAGTGGTGCTCTTCCTACTGTCAACATCGCCTACTAATTCTGCATCCACATAGCCCTGCAGCTTCAGTCATGTCTTCGTGAAACACAAGGACGTCTCTGTAGTCCCCTTCAAAGATCTCAGAATCCATTTGATAGCATCCCAATGTTGCTTTCCAGGATTGTTCATGTATCTGCTGATTACTCCCACTACATGTGCGATATCTGGTCTGGTGTGGACCATAGCATACATAAGGCTACCAATAACCTATGCATAAAGAACCTTGCTCATGTGCTCCTACTCCTGCTCTGTCCTTGGAAACTGATCCTTAGTTAGCCTGAAATGGCTAGCTAAGGGTGTACTGACAGGTTTAGCACCATTCATATTGAACCTGCTCAGCACTTTCTTCACATATTTGCCTGAGATAGTCTCACGGTTCCTGCGGCTCTATCTCTGACTATCCTCATCCTAAGGATTTGCTTTGCAGCTCCCAAATCCTTCATGGAAAATTGTTTTGACAATTACTTTTTTAACTTGTTGATCTCCTCGATGCACGGTCCGACAACGAGCATATCATCTACAAACATCAATAGAATGATATATGAGTTGTCAAAACCCTTGACATAACAGCAATGATTTGCCTCCAGCCCGGTAAACCCGGTACTCTGCATGAAGCTATCGAACTTCTTATACTATTGCCTTGGAGCTAGTTTTAGACCATACAAGCTTTTCTTCAATTTGCAGACCATGTCTTCCTTGCCTTTCACTGCAAATCCCTCAAGTTGGCGCATGTATATGTCTTCTTCCAACTCACAGCGAAGAAATGCAGTTTTGACATCCAATTGCTCCAAAAATATATCCTCTGCAGCTATAATTCCCAGCACTGTTCTGATCGTTGTCAACTTCACAACCGGGGAGAATATCTCGGTGAAGTCAACTTCTTCCTTCTACTGAAATCCCTTGACAACCAACCTTTCCTTATAGCGCCTGCTGCTGTTATGTTCTTCCTTCGCTCTGTATACCCACTTGTTGTACAAAGCCTTCTTTTCAGCTGGAAATCTAGTCAGCTCCCATGTCTGGTTTGTCAGCAGAAAATTAATCTCATCTTTCATTGCTGACTCCCACTTTATTGAACTCTTGATCTGTAAGGTTTCTACATAACTCTCTAGCTCACCACTGTCAGTGAGCAGAATATAGAATAAGGACGGTGAAAACCGCTGTGGCGGTTTGATGCTCCTAAAAGATCTTCTGACTATTGTCACTAGTGTACTGTGTTCTACATGTGGGTTCACGTTCTCCTTGTCTTTTTTATCCCCATTCTGTTTGGCTCCTTTAGAAATGTCATTCAAGTTAATGAACTCGGATTTCTTCATCTCCGGCAATACGCTGTCTGTCTCAACCTTTAATTTATTCTTGTACAACACATGTTCATTAAACACCACATTCCTGCTTCTGATGATCTTTTGGTTCTTGTCATCCCAAAATCGATAGCCAAACTCGTCATTACCATATCCAATAAAATAACAGACTTTAGACTTTGGTTGCAATTTACTTCTAACATCATAATCAATACGAACATATGACGTTCAACCAAAGACTTTCAGAAAAGATAAGCTTACCTTATTTCTGCTCGAAACCTCCTCTAGAATTCTGAATCCCAGCGGTACTGACGGTCCCTGATTCAAAAGGTAGACTGTTGTGTTCACTGCATCAGCCCAAAAATAGTCTGGTAGCCTAGAATGCAGTTTCATGCTTCTGGCTCTCTCATTCAGTGTTCAGTTCATCTTCTCAGCCACGTCATTCTATTGTGGTGTTCTTGGAATGGTCTTCTCCCACCTGATTCCACTAGCTATGCAGAAATCTCTAAATCTTTCATCTGTGTATTCACCTCCATTGTCTGACCTCAGACACTTCACCTTCAATCTGATCTCAGTATCAACTAAAGCCTTCCACTTCTTAAAAGTATTAAACACATCAGACTTGTGCTTCAGAAAGTAGACTCATACCTTCCTGCTGGAGTCTTCAATGAATGTCACATAATATTGCGAGCCTCATAGAGATGCAACTGGGAAAGGACCCCACAAATCTGTGTGTACCAACTCTAGCCTGTCTGGCTTTGGTATCCTGTCGCCTTTAAGAAAGTTGACCTTCATCTGCTTCCTGAAGATGCAGCCCTCACACAAATCAAATTTTACAGACTTCAGATCCGGCAACTTGCCATTTGATTGTAGAATTTTCATCTCTTTCTCACTCATGTGCCCCAGCCTCTAATGCCAAAAGCTCGTATCTGAACCGCTATCTGCCAATGCTACTGTATCCCTTGTACTAGTAGTCATATACAAGGTACCCGTCTTCGTTCCTCGAGCCACTACCATAGCTCATTTGGTGACTTTTTACCTGCCACCAACAAAGGTCACTGAATGACCTTTAGCATCTAATTGTCCAACTGAAATTAAATTTCTCATCAGTTTAGGTACATGTCGTACTTTCTATATCTTCCACACTGACCCGTTTGGCACTCTGATTTTGATGTTGCCTGTACCCATGATGTATAAAGCCTCCCCCGTCTGCCAAATATACATTGCTGAAGTCACCGGCAACATAATTGTCCATAATCTCCCCGTGCGCTGTCGTGTGAAATGATGCTCCTAAATCCAACACCCAAGAATTAATAGGGCTATCAACCGATAGAAGCAAGGCATCTTGGACATTCTCTGTCACAAAATTTGCTAACTCACCGTCAGCCTTCTTCTTCTGCTCCCTACAGTTCTTCTTTATATGTACAGTCTTCTCACAGCCCTAGCATTCAATCTACCGTCCCGACCTGGACTTACTTCTGTTTTTTTAGGACTTAGACTTGCCCCAGTTCTGATTCCTGTCATTACCTCTACCCCGTGCTTCAATATTTATGCCGTACCGGCATTTGACCCCAAATTAGATACGTCACCCGTATCTCTCCTGCGAACCTCCTCGCTTAATATCAAATCTCTGACATCGTCATACTTTAGTCTCTTCCTGCCAACAGAATTACTCACTGCCGTTCTCATAACGTCCCAACTGTTTTGTTAGATCTAGGCAACCTAAGAGATGGGTGAATTAGGTCTTTAAAAAAATAACAATTTTAAAATTTTTTTCAGAAATTTTTTAATATTGCAATAAAGCAAGATATGTAAATATATAATCAATGCAAATATTAAAAGAAAATGGATAGAGAAATAGAACCAGGCACCAGCAATTTATAGTGGTTCAGCTTTATCCTAACCTACGTCCACTCCTCAAGATCTCCCTCGAGTATTTCCACTATTTAGAATACTTCCGAGCGTATTCCAAGCATTTACAAGTTTCAAGATTTTTCTTGAGCTATTTAAATGTTTACGGGTACATTCACAAGCTTGCACAGTTTCAAGACGATCCTATGAAAATAAGCCCATATTTTCTTCTAATCTCTATTGAACTCAAAATTGATTTGTGTCGACTCAAAATGAGTCTTTGGCACTTCGGCACTTTTGTGTTGACACAAAACTAGTTTGTGTCGACACTAACTTTTTGGTACCTGAAGATTAACTTGAAAAACAGTTAGGATGTCAAACCATTTGATCAATGAGTGTTGACACACTTGATAAGTTTCAAGTATACATTGCCTTAAAAGTGTTTGAGTTAATTTTCAATTTAAGATTAACACAAAATATTCTAATAAAAGAATGCTTTATGTGTTTGAACCTTTTGAGATAAAAGTCATTTTTTTTGCTCTGATGTCAACTTTAATTGTTCAAAATGTGTTAACACTTTTATTTTGAAAATATAAAATGTTATTCATTTAAAATCATTTATTCTTACAAAATAAATTATAAAAATTATCAAAATCAAATTAAAAAACCCTTAGGCTAACAATCGCCCATTTTTTAATGATTATAACCATATTATCTTTTTCTAGAAAATATTTAAAAATAATTTTCAACAACGGGTCTCCCCTTATCAATATGCCTTAAACATAAAAAGAAATTTTATCAACTAGGCATACAGCAGAGAGAAAACATATAGTTTTAAACATGATTTGCACAAGCGATTAAGAAGCATTCATAATTTATTCTAATTTGTACAAAACAGTGAATATGTGCAAGGTGATTTACTTAATCACATTCATTTAACAGATGTAGTCCATTCAACATTCATTCATACTCAATAGAATAAGATGTAATGAACAAATATAAGAATAAATGTGATACCATTCATTCAAGACAGAAAATGTTTAAGCATTCACAACATTCAAACCATTCAACACATAATCAAAAAGAAATGTATGTTAAAAAAATTGCAACTTCTCCTTCAATCAAAAACTAAAAAGAAGTTTGAAACTCCCCTTCACTTTTTCACTTCCCTCCACTTCTTACCACTCCCTTTGTCTCTATTGTAGTCACTCCCCTTTTGGAATCATTAAAATAAAAACTATTGGTCATCCATGAAACACTTGAACTCTTTCTTGACCTTGGCTTTGTCTTTACTTATGGAGGCACGTTCTTTGGCGGCACATGATCGTTCGTCTTTGGCTTCACATGCTGCTAGGGCTTCCCAGCGAGCTGCCATTGCCAGGTTTGCTTCCCTTTTTAGCCTTGCAGCTTTTTCCTCTTTGAACTCTTTGGATTTGAATTGATTTGCCGAGGCTTCTTTAATCCATTTTAAGAAATCTTTAACCTTATGGGATTGGGTTTGGACAGCCATGACGACGCCTTGGTCGTATTCCTTGCGAACTTATCGAAGAATGGCATTGTTCACGCTGACAATGGAGATGATACTGTCATCCATTGTACGGTACAATGACTGTCCAGCGTCAGTTGCGCATTCAATTTCTTTGCACAAGGATGTTGGATTTTCAAGACCTTTGACTTTTTCAGTCAAAGAATAGATAGTGTGATGAAGATCAAAGAAACCTTGGTCAGTTTTGGCTTGATTCAAGGTGACCTTAGATGACAAATCATTGATGGAGAAAAGAACTTCAGAAAGATCTACATGGATAGGAGCAGAAAATGATGATGGAGCAGGGGGAATAGGGGTAGATGTGGAATGAGGAGGAAGAGCATGTGAGAAATCAACATGTGTGGGAAGAAGAGAGTGTGAAGATCTAGGGATGTCAACAGGTGGAACGGGGGGATAATCTAGGTCAATAGGAAATGAGAAAATATCTCGCGGTGCAGGAGGAGGAGTCCTAACAGAAGCAGGAGTGCCACGGCGAGTAGTAATCCAAACTCCGTCAACATTTGTAATTTGCATATGCTTTAGAGTTGTGCTACTATGTAGGTCGTGTTTTGAGATGGCAACAGCTTTTTCCTCAGATAAGTCTAAGCCAAAATGACAAAAAACTCTAGTAAGATACATCCCGTGAGGGAGAGAGAAAATTTTTTTGCTGTGAGAGTGAAGCATATGGAAAATGAATAGAAATCCCAAGTCTAGATTTTGCTTCTCAAGAATGCACCATATAATGAAAATATGCATATAGGAAACGTCTCCAAATTTTTCCAACTGTGAGAGGAAGATGTGATTGACTATATGATGCAACAAGCGCATCTCTGGCTTCAAGGAATTAGCCTCCAAATGCTTGGTTGGGTCAACATTGTCATCCTAAAAAATGTTCTTAACGGCATCAAAAAAAGAAAAGCCATCAACCTCAATAGGTTTCTGGCTGTGGTAGACACAAATGTCTCCATGGAAAATTTCAAGAATTTCATTCAAGGAAGATGGGGTTAGAACAATATCTTTACCATTCACCCAAGTGGTGATGGTAGTAGTCGGAACAATAAAAATGTGAAAGTGAGCATAGAAAGATTTAATTAGAGTGGGATAGTGTGGTTCTTGAATTTGAAGTAGCCTTTTCCACCCAAGGCTGGAGAAGAGGTCCTTAAACCTCATTTTAATAGAGTCGAAGAACTCAAAGTCGATAGCGCGACCGGGCGCTATTTCGTGATTCACAAAGGAAGAAAAGAAGAGTTGACGATTTTTAGGGGATTAGAAGGAAATTACCTCATAGGAGGCAACATTCTCTAGAATGGTTGTCGTCGTTGTTGTGGTCGTCTTCTTCCTCTTCTATTTAGGGTTTGAAGAACCCTCTCCAGCCGGTTGTTTGGTGCCTTTACCCATCATCTTTGGGGGCATTTTTGGTGGATGGAGGTTGAGATTGAAGATTTAGAGAAGATGAGGGAGAGGGGTCGACTCAAGATTTGAGAGGGAAGAGCACAGGAGATGAACAGTTTTTATAGAGAGAGGGCGGAAAACGAAATGACTGTTTGTGGACCTACACCTCTTTATATAGGCATAACGATTTGTGTCGACACAAATTTAGTTTGGTGTCGACACGATTCGTTTCATATGTGGGCATTTGAACACGGAAATGGTGTCGACACAATTTCAGTTGGTGTCGACACAGTTGGTCATTTGGGTCGACACGATTAAGATTTGTGTCGGCACAAATTTACCGAGAGTTAGGGAACCAATTGGTGTCGACATTGAATAGAATGGGGTCGACACATTTTTCACAATGCCACTTCTATACAGTTTTGTGTCAACACTACACACATTTGTGTCGATACTGATTCACTTTGTGTCGACACATTTTCACATTTGTGTTGACACAAATTCACTTTGTGTTGACACGATTTCTCATTAAAGAAAGAACCATCAGGCATTTTGAGATGCAATAAAAGATATGGTTCGTATGACATATAAATCAGCAATTTGGAGCACATAACATACCAAGTTCTCTTCTAATAAAGTATGTTCTTTCTTCATTTAAAGGTTTTGTGAAAATGTCCGCTAATTGGTAATCAGTGCCTATAAATTCAAGTTTAATATTTTTTTTGCACGTGATCTCTTATGAAATGATGTCTAATATCTATGTGCTTGGTTCTTGAGTGTTGCATAAGATTCTTGAATAAATTAGTTGCACTAGTGTTATCACATTTGATAGGAATATGATCTAGGTAAAAACTATAATCCTCTAATTGTTTCATCCATAGAACTTGAGCACAACAGCTTCCAGCTGAAATATACTCAGCCTCGGCTATAGACAAGGCTATTGAGTTTTGCTTCTTGCTGAACCAAGAGATTAGTGAGTGCCCTAGAAATTGACAAGTACCACTTGTGCTTTTTCTATCTACTTTGCATCCGAAAAAATCAGCATTCGAATAGCCAAATAATTCAAAGGCTATTCATCTAGGATAAAATAATCCTAGGTTTTGTGTTCCTAAGAGGTATCTAAAGATGCGCTTAATAGCGGTCACATGTGATTCCTTAGGATTAGATTGAAATCTAGCATACATATAATTACTGAACATAATATCTGGTCTACTACCAGTTAAGTATAAGAGGGATCCAATCATACATGTATAACGCTTTTCATCCACTACTTTACCATCTTCATCCTTATCAAGCTTTGTCGTGGGACACATTGGAGTTTCCATAGGCTTTGCTTTCAGCATGTCAAATCTCTTCAATATGTCCCTTGTGTATTTGGCTTGATTGATGTAGATTCCTTCTTGAAATTGTTTGATTTGTAGTCCTAGGAAGTAGTTGAGCTCTCCCACCATGCTCATTTTGAATTCTCCCTGCATACACTTAACAAAGTCCTTGCAAAGAAAATCGTTAGTTGCACAAAAAATTATATCATCTACATAAATTTGTACAACTAGCATGTCACTTGCTTGAGACTTGATAAAACGGGTGGTGTCAATTTTTCTTCTAGAAAACTCATCTTCAATCAAGAATTTGCTAAGCCTTTCATACCAAGCTCTTGGTGCTTGCTTTAAACCATATAGAGTTTTGATAAGTTTAAAAACATGGTTTGAAAATTTTGAATTTTCAAAATCAGGAGGTTGTTTCACATAAACTTCCTCCGAGATAAAATCATTTAAAAAGACACTCTTAACATCCATTTGATAGAGTTTGAAAATTTAAAACATGCAAAGGTAAGCAATATCCTAATCGCTTCAAGCTTAGCCACAAGAGCAAAAGTCTCATCAAAATGGATGCCTTCTTCTTGATTTTATCTTGGGATATCAATCGAGCTTTGTTCCTAAGAACTACTCTATTTTCATCTATTTTATTTCTAAATACCCATTTTGTACCAATAATGAAGTGTTCTTGAGGTCTTGGGACTAAAGTCTAAATTTTGTTTCTTTCGAATTGGTTTAGCTCTTCTTACATAGTTAAGATTCAAAATTCATCGTTTTTTGGCTTCCTCAAAATATTTTGGTTCGGTCTGAGAAAGGCATGCTAAATCACCACAAACATTATGCAGAGAAGAGCAAGTTTTGATACCTTGAGATAGATCACCAATGATTAGATCTTTCGAATGACCATGAGCATACCTCAACTCTTTTGGCAAGTCAGAATTTTCTATATTTTCAGATTCTGCAATCTGTTGGACTGCATTATGCTGTGAATTTGAAGCTTCCTCTTGATTGGCTCTTCCTTATCTTTGATGAAGATATCTTCAACACCTTTTTCTAAAGCTAAAATATTATCTTCAAAAAAATCATTTGAAGAACCACGGTTACCTCATCAAAAAAAACACGTATAAATTCTTCAACAACTAGGATCTTTTTGTTGAAAATTCTATACGCTTTACTAGATATAGAATATTCTAGAAAAATACCTTCATGAGATTTTGCATCGAACTTATCCAATAGTTTTTTTGTTGTTGTTTAAAATAAAATATTTGCACCCAAAGGCGCAAAAATAATTGATGTTAAGTTTTCTTCCATTCCATAACTCATATGGGGTTTTCTTAAGAGAAGCTCTTGTCATAACTCTGTTTATGATAAACCAAGCTGTGTTGACAGTCTCGGCCCAAAAGTATCTTGGTATATTATTTTCACAGAGCATGGTTCTAGCAATTTTTTTCAATGTCCTATCTTTTCCCTTAACAACTCTATTTTGTTGAGAGGCTCTAGGAGTTGAGAAGTTATGGTTAATACCATTTTCATCACAAAATTTTTCAAAATTTTTGTTTTTAAATTCTCTACCATGATCACTTCGGATACTTGTAATTTGAAACCTTTTTTATTTTGAACTCTCCGAGACAATTTTAAAAAAGAGGCAAAGACTTCATCCTTATGAGCTAAGAATAGCACC
>JAOTRH010070911.1:0-17880 GCA_034768845.1 Heliamphora exappendiculata | reverse complement strand
GAATAACATGCCACGATGGGTGAAATTCTACTATCTATTATAAGACCAAATAGGTCAATCCCTTTTAATTTTACTATATAGGTAACTAACCATGCCAAGCAAAATTAAATAGCTAACATAGTTTTGGTCTAGTATATAATAGCAGCGACTCAGATGGAGATGACACTATTATATACAACTAAGTGTTATCACTTAATTCTAACTTAATCGCTTCGTAATAAACCATTCATATGGAGAAGCGATCCACACTAACAATTATACAGAATTATTCCTAAAGTAGAATTGTCCTAGCGATACCACCATTAATCTGTCCGATGGGAAAGAAGGCCTTACTGCCAACACGTATAGTTTAATAGCATCACCTACAAACTGGTGATGGAGACCGCAGAATTTATCTGTGAATAAATTTTTTCTCCAACTTAGATTTTTAAAATATTTTTTAAGGTTATAAAAATTCGTTTAATTAAAATAAATTTATTAATTTCGAAAGTCACACGATCTAAAAAAATCAAACATCTTTCCGTGTACACGATTCAAAAGATTCTGATTTATCAAACTATCTTTTCGTGTTTAAATGCGTAACAAATAAAATTTAATAAATACACAATTTTTATCTAATTTTTCAGATAAGGTAGTGATTAAAGGCATTTATTTATTTTATTTTTCGTTTCACATTTTTTGAAAAATAATAATTTATTTCGTTTAAATATTTTTCTATTTAATTAATTTAAAATCTAAAATTAATTCTCACGTTTTTTTAAGATATCCGAAAAAAACATCTTAAACTTGATATTTTGTTAAAAAAAAATAAAATATCTAAAAATTTTCTATTTAATTAAAATTAATTAATTAAAAAATTTTAATTTAATTTTTCATTGCAAAATATTTTAATTAAAATCGAATATTCGAATTAATTAAATTAATAGGATAAATAAAACTAATATTTATCATCCACGCAGTTAATATATAAAAAAATAAATTAAATACAAAATAAATATATCCCGATTTTATAATTCATCTAAAATTCTAAAGAGTTTTAGTCTCATGTTCTGAATAAACTTCTTGTTATCCAAATTACATCAAGATCCCTTGATATTATTTAATAAATCATATCAAAACAAAATAGCCCCCAACAATTCCAAATCAACTGGGCGCTGGAGTTTCCACTGGATTGGGACTGCCGAAACAGCCTTGTGCTGTTCGTCATTGGCTACTTTTGGAAACAGATTTGCCGCAGCCTGCTTGCTTCTTGAAAAATAAACAAAACATTGTCCCATCTAAACAGCCCCTTAATCGCCGAAACACTATTTCCAATTGAGCTTGGAATCCTTTTGTGTTTCAACAGTGTTCGAAACTGCTTGGAATTTGCTGATTTGGTGCTGGAAACCGCTTGGAATTTTGCGCTGAATGTCTGCTGTTATCCATTGGATTTTCATGCAACCAGTGTATTGGCGCAATTAAAAACCACTGCCCAAGAGAAAATCGGCGTTGGACCTTCTGCGCCATGCTTGTTTGGTGCTGTTTGAAAATAGCTTTTTTTTTTTAGATTGCCGCCTGCACTGAGTGCACTTGGGAATTGCTACTGTTGGGACCAGCTTTGCTTTTTTAGAAGAAAACCGGCCACTGTGCGCTGCTGCATCAAAACCGGAACAGTAGCTTTGATTCTTGGTGCCTGCTACGGCAGTTGGTTGCTTCGGCGGCACTTTCTTTCTTTTTTTTTTTAATTTTATTTTTTTTATTTTAATAAAAAGAATTGTATGGCCAGAAAAAAAATACCATAGCTTTAAACCATCGAAACCACAGCCAGTTGCCGCCGCCAAACACCGTCGTTTCTTCCATACCTGTTCTTATTTTTTTTCTTTCTAATAAACTAGAAAAAAAAACTTATAAAACATAAAAAATTTCACATTGAAACCTAGGTCCCGTATGCTCACATTTGATAAAAAAAAAACTTAATCTATCACGGTCAACTCCTATGATTAAAAAAATAATTAATCATCATCCACGCATTCAATCAAACATGAAAATAAAGGATGATCATAAAATCGGGATTAGAATACCCGCAAAACAAAGTTAGCACAGTTCTAAATCTATCTGCCCCCGATAAACCGTAAATAAAAAATAAAATGGCTTTGATACCAATTTGTTGGAGGCAATACTGCCAAGATCATTATTTTTGTAAACAATTTTCGGTAAAAAATTAATTGGACGGGCAATCGCTAAAATGGGCTCTAGATAAAATTTTTGACACCGAACGATCAAAGATAAACTCGTGTAACCAAAGTTAATTTAAAATAATACCTTTTGTCGAACTAATCTTCAACTACGACTTGATTCCGAGTTGAATCTCTAGTATGATCTTCTATTGTATTCCCTTACGCGTTCCTCGAACGTAATGTGGGTTTCGATCCTCTAAATACTCGTACATGCAGAACCCCGATATATTTAAGTTTTGAAAGACAAAAATAATATCATAATAATGATATTTTAAAAAATTCAAAAATTAGTTCAGCCTACCTACATATATATAGGGTTACAGCAGGGATCTGGAGAGTAATTACGAGTTAAACTTCCAGTGGAACACAGACATCGACTAGAGATTTTGCAATTATGGAAAGACATGCCGTGGTTTCTGCAATTTTCATAAAATACTGAATTACAATTCATACCACTAAAGAACTATAATTGCACTCTGACCCATATAATCTCAAGACCTTCTTGCATTGAGCTCCTATTATTAAATGCTTACCATTTCTCCATTTGTTCAGACTACCGATACCCGCCAATTAAATTTAATTACTAACAATTTAATTTAATCGGCATATTAATATTCCTTAAGCCCTTCCGCTTAACTTATTTGACCGCCGGATAATTAAATCGATCTGCAGAGTTTAGTCCGGTTAAAACTTATAAGCATCCTTAATGGGGTATCGTCAATCTCGATTTATCAGAACATGAATTCCGTCAATAATTAATATTTTTCATATAAATAATACCGCTATCCAACTCACCGGGAATATAAACCCATATAAGATCGCACCATTTAATAAATCAAAACAACGAATATTAAATATATGTAAATCAATAATTATTTCAAGATTAAGAGGATAAACACTATTCATAATAACCTTGGAGTGTGAATTAATTTATATAGTCAGTATAAAATTAATGACCCCAAATGTCTCGTTCAATACACACAAAGTGTACTGGTATGGAGAGTCAGAACAATAGACGACGCTATTATCTGTTCCCTGTAACCAAGACAGGCCTACTAAAATTCTGTGCCACAGTCGTACCAATGGTATGTCCATTTTCTTCTAAACTGTGAACATAAAATTTATATTTTGCAAGAACCTAAAATATAATTTTTTGTGTGTAAACCGTAATCTACATACCAGATTAAATACTATATAGAATATTAGACATCCATGCATAACAAAGAAATGATAAACGTACATTACTCATAAAGATTCTCATAAAATGAAAAATTAAAATGAAATACTAAAAACATAATTTTTAGTATACTAACCCTAACATTGCTAAGTTTTGTGACTTCTACTAATTTTGGAACATTTATATATAAATGTAGAGCACATGCATGCAAAGAAAATGGATCAAATCTTGACACCCAACATGCTAGGTAACTAGAACACAAATAGGCCCGAGATTTGTGATTCTTGAGCTCTCTGCCCCAAACATTGATAAATCATAACTAAATTCAGAAAATGATCTGAGTGTGTTCTTTATATCCAAAATTGGTTTGAACTGTTTTAAGTGAGTTGAACTCGAGATATAACATTTCTACCAAAAAGTGTCAGTTTTAGATTAGTCTATGGTGCAGACCCAAAAACCCTATTTTAAAATGTGATCTAAGCGTAGGTCAAAACATAACAGTTGTATCCAACATATATATCTAACTACCCACCAAAAAGGAGTCTTAGATATTGAGATATGAATGGTCAAATCACTTCTGAAAGTCAATGTTAAGGTTTCGTGAATGACAAAACCCTCTGTCACACATTTTTGAGTAAGCCAAATGCTCTACTTTTAGTGACCATCTTTAAAAGTGATTTTTATGAAAAGTGTAGGTAACATATTAGTCTAGTTGTTCTCCAAAAATGAGACTAAAAAACCTCTGGATGATCCCCTAAACCATTTTTAAACTCTCTATTAAAAACTAATTCTGTTGTGTAATTAATATCACCTGAACACATTGTATAAAATGGCTTATTTCTCTAATTTTCTCTAAATAACTACCCTAAGCACTATTTATGATACTTATAAGGGACATCGTAAACTAAAACATATCCAAAAGTGGACTCATTTAGACTAGAATTGATACCCCAAAATTGAGACTGTGATGCCCCGCCCTCCGAGCATGTCGAGACATACATAGATATAAATTAAAGGATATTCTAGCCATTCGCTCATATTTACATATTTTAAATATTACATCATAACAGAACTTGAACTGATTAAAAGTGCATAGCAATTATAGTTACACCAAAAATTTTCAAAAAAATTACAATAAGTACGGGAAAACTGAACAAATGAACAAAAAACAAATATTCAAATCTTCAGCAAGCATTGTCGGGGTACGCTGGCTCCTGTCATTCACCCTGCTCTTCAATTCTGTTTTCTTCTATGGGGGCAACTTTCTCAAAGAACTCCTCCACCTCACCCGTGGCATGAATGCCATGAGCCAAAGCCCAGAAGAAAACACTCTAAACCTTCTAACCATTCTCACTCTAAAAATATTTCACAACGCAAGTCATTTAGCAATTAGTACAAATTTAAATAAAAGAGACAGATAAATTTTATAATAATAGCATAGCAAGCATATATAAGGACAAGTGTACAAATATGTGATGCAATCGATGCGATGTAAGTGTCCAACCCGACACACTCAGAATAAAAATAGGAGTTCCACTTTGGGACTTTTTGTCATTGCCTCTCATTGCACAATGGACTTATTGTCATTACCGTGATGGGACTTATTATCATTGCCTCTCATTACACTAGGGACTTATTGTCATTGCCATGATGAAACTTATTGTCATTGCTGTACATTGCTTCAAGGACTTATTGTCATTACTGTGAAGGGATTTGTTGTCATTGTCTTTCATTGCACCAGGGACTTATTGTTATTGTCGTGATGGGACTTATTGTTATTGTCGTATATTGCTTCAGGGGCTTATTGTCATTGCCGTGAAGGGACTTATTGTCATTGCCGTGATGGAACTTATTGTCATTGCCATATATTGCTTTAGGGACTTATTGTCATTGAAGTTAAGGGACTTATTGTCATTGCCTTTCATTGCTTCTGGGACTTTTTGTCATTGCCATTTATTTTAAGATTTGGATGCTCGCTTGGTATTAACCTAAACTCTAAGCCATCAAAACGAAAATGCTAGCGATGAACCCATGATGCTCAACAATAATCATGATAAAGCATCTCAAACACCGGGAACGCACCCAGGTTGTACAAGAGGAATACATCCGAAAACATTTACAAAAATAGCAACCTGAGACACCCTAGACTTAGAACCAAGAAGAACAATTCAACATAACCCATCCCAACAACGGCTTACACTGATGGACTCCAATATGTCAAGATGCAGATGACAATTCTCAAGCTACAATTCAAACTTGATGGCATGAGTTCTAATCATCGTACATTCACTTAAAAATACTAATCAACTAGTTTAAATCAATCTTCATATAAAACTTGGGTCTCACAGCAAAGGGTACTCAAATAACACTTAGCAACTTTAACGGGCCAACGTTTGAGTATTAAATTTAAAAGGACGGCTAGGTTTTGGCACATCTAGACTTGGAATCAAGTTCTGATTTTTAAACACCATTTAGACAAAAATATTTTTTACAACTCTTATATTTGACACTAAGGCCAAAACTGTGAGACTCCGACCCGATTCATTTTTGAATGATTAAGTGTGCGAGTTATCTCGGAACCTCCGGAATGTTTTAAGTGCACCCTTGGCGGGTGTTCGGGTTCCGTTGACACTAGTTTGATTTGGATAAAGGCTGGAAAATTAGTTTTTACACAGAAAAATGCACTGCCCAACAATTCGGTCAACTAGGGGCTTGGCCCAATCGACTGAACTGAGTTTTTTGAGTTCGGTTGACTGGACATGGAGGTTCGATCGACTGAACCTTGTCGGCTAGGCTTTTTGGCATTTCCAGTAGCGTCATTCAGTCGACTAAACTGGGGGTTCAGTCGACTAAATAGTGGATTTTTTGCGTTCTCTATAAGTATCCAGCCGTGGAGATATTTTGGAATATTTTACTCTCCTGATATGATTTCTCTCTCCCATTTCTCCGCCTTCTCTCTAGATTTTGAAGGCCCGGGACTCGATTTTCAATGATCGGACTGTGGATCCTCGATATTGGTGCTGGGGCTTCGTATATATCCGGTCAGATTTCTATTTCGTCGAGGTTCAGTTTTTTAGATGTTGGGTTTTGACCCAATGAGGTAAGATTCTAGACCCTGCTATTGTATTAGGGTGTTATATATAATTGTATGCTTTTTCACCGATAGAAAATGCATGAAATGTCATATCTATGTTTAAACCTTGGTTTAGTACATCATATGACATGTGATTTTATGGTTTTCAAAGGGTGTTATTGAAAACAGTGATTTTCGTTGGAAAACGAAGGATTTTGATGGAAATCCCAACATTTTATGTTTTGGAGGTTTGGAGCTCGGCTTCAGGATTGAGTCTCAGGTTTTGAAACGTTTTGTGGAAAATAGAAAAAAATATTTTAAAAATATTTTGTTGATCTCCATGTTGATGGATGGATCTATATACATGTATAATGTATTGTTTTGAGAAAATATTTTCGTAGTTGAGCTACGGTACTATTTTTAGAAGATTATTTAGATGTACCGGGATGACGTGTATTTAGCACAAGTTACCATCGGTGAAAGTCTGGAAACGTGTGCAGAGTAGGTACTTAGGTCTTTCGGGTTAGTTCCCGTAAATTGAGACGGAATGGTGCTTAGCTCCCTCAGGGTCATAACTCGTAAATTGAGTGGTTACGTTCGTGGTGCTCCGTATAGAACCTGTGTGTATCTAGGCGATCCCACGATATCTGGGGGTTAGATACTGGACAGGGGTCTATAGTTGCTACCTCTATCCTCTTGTGATTGAGTCGATACATAGGATCATATTCTTCTTTTTCACGCTTGTACATTACGCGAGGGAAACGATGTTTTGATTACTATTTTACCTTTTTTCCTTGGCGGTGTGACCTGAGTGGAGCATACTATTTTATCTTTCCTCGGTGTGTGATCCGAGTGGAAAAGTAATGTTTTGGTTACTGTTTTTCTTTAACTGTAAAAAAGTGATTTTGCATTGTTTAAATGCTTGGTTGTAAAGGAAAAACTGTTTTGGGAGTCTGATGGGAAAACTTGAGATTTTATGATGTAAAACCTTTGGGCTTGTGGTTGAGTTAGCTCCCACTATATGATATGCATGGTTTTGAGGACGAAAATATGGGATTTTATGAAATAAAACCGTTTTCAGGCTCGTGTTAGGCTGATGGAAAACTTGTGATTTTGGATTGGGAAAACCTTTTTGGCTCATGTGGTTGAGCCCGTATACGTGTGATTGCATATTACCTGCTTTACAGCTTTATTGTCTTTTTCTATTGGGCTTCGGCTCACGGTGTGGAATTTTTGCTGTAAAACTTTTTTCAGGTAAACGTGGTCTTGTAGGTTGACCTGATGATGCCCGGTGGTGACTGATGACAAGACGTCTTTTTTGTTTTGATAGGTAGCTTATACATGTTGTATATGTTTCATGTTTATTTGTAACATGTTGTAAATCGTATACCATGATTATGGATGTATGCATGTTTTAATGCTTTCGAGAGAACCTTGGGTTGGTTGTTATTTTTCGTAGTTTCATACTACGTTTTTCATTGTTGGGATCAACAGTTTACAAATGGGATTTTCAAATGATTTATGCTTCATTTAAACTCCTGTCCTTCGAGAAATATTTTTGGAACGGCCTAAGCTTTTTTAAAATAAAAAGGATTTCTTATCCAAAACTTGTACTTTGTTTTTAAAGGCTTGGTTATGGGGCTACAACTGTAGTTTTTTTACTACTCTTTTAAATCAATAAACCATCGGTAGTATGTTTTTACAAAGGTTTTGGCCTTGTTTGGTGTTCTAGTTTTAAATCCCTTTTGTTTGTACGGTTTGGTGGTTGTTCGGTGGCTTTTCGCGTGCTCCAGAGTTTATGGCGTGACATTTTTGGTATGTCAAAAATATGGTAATTCAAAATATATTTAAAAAATATTTTAACACATTGAAAGCCAGAATCTGAAAACCCCTTTTGTTAAAATTAGAGTCACCACTTGATTTTTGAGAAAAATCAAAAAAAAAATAGCTACTAATCTTTAAAACGTTTAATTAGAGAAAAGGAGATCATGGGCTAAGAGACGAATCGGGAAAGGTGTTAGACAACCCGTTCGCTCAACCGTAAAGTTAGCTCTACTAATTATCATTTATTCTTAATTAAATTTATCAAATGCAGGCAAATAAAGACGATAGAGGCAAAGAATGAACATTCAAAATCAAATAAAAAAATACATAACGTATGTATATAAAACACAAAACAATGGAAATAAAAAAAATAAAATTCTAAGTCCTATGGCATGCAATTTCTAATTAAAAGATTCATAGAGCAAACTCACATTCAATATTATTAAAACAACCTAAACTAACATGATTTAAATAAAAAAAATAAAAAAATGCTAAAAATAGACATGAACTTTGCTAACAATATTAACAAAATTCTAAACTAATTTAAATATGCTTTCAAATAAAATAAACAAAACATTCTCTAATTTTACCATATTAATCATGCGTGTTATCAAATTGTTTAAAGGCATAATTAAAATAAAAATAAAAATAAAAGTATGACAAGAGAACACCTAATGATTTAAGAAAAAGGAGATAAAGAAAAATTGTACAAAAAAAATTTAAGATAAAATATAAGGTTAGGAAATGCTATTAAACTGATAAAAAGAAAATTTAACTACGTTATATTTTATATTTTAAACAAAACAAAATTAAAAAATAAAAAAAATAAAATGAACAAGCGAGTTTCAATTATTAGTAAAAGAGAAAATTTTACAACCATTTAAAAGATAAAAATAAAAAGAAAAAAAAGAAGAATATTAACCAGCATAAAAGGCTTTTTGTGATTTTTGAGGTCAAAATAAAAGAAAAAAAATAAAATAAGTGCTACGAAATAAAAAAGCTCACATTAAAAGAAAAAAGAAAGGACAAAAGAAAAGGAAAATAAAACTAAAAATAAAAGAAAAAGAAAGAATAGAGAAGATAGAACATTAAACTAATATAAAAAGAAAATGAAAAGAAAATAGAAAATAAAAACATTAAAGGAACATTAAACTAATGTTAGTAAAGGGACATTAAAGGAATATTAAACTAATATTAAAAGAAAGAAAATGAGAAAAAAAATAAATGGTACATTAAAAGGAAAAATTAAAAGAAAGATAAAAAAATAAAATATGGGTATAATATTGACAATTACAACTATATGTATATAAGTGCATGAATTATAACAATAGCGATATCGTTTAGTTGTATTGCTAAATTATGTTAGTACTATTCAATGACTTAATAAGCTTAATGCAAGTAAACAAATAAACTAAATAACAAAATTCAAGTAAATAAGTAAACATGCTAAGTAAAATTAAACAAGCTAAACACATTCATTATAAAGGAATTCTAATGATTAAAACAATTATATAAGTAATGTAAGTGATGAAACAATCAAATTAATCTGGTCACTCCAAAGAGATAGGAAATGGAGCTAGAAAGACCGCAGATCCAATCAAAGTACCTAGATCGCTAGGGAATCCTCGAGTCAGGAGTGGTGATGGGCAATTCGGTTCTTAGGCGATGATTCAAGCTAAGGTTTCAGAACTTCAGTATCATGGGTTCAGCTCTCGGTACTTCGGTAGGGTTTCGACAGCGGGGCTCGGGATTGCTCGGTGACTCGACGGAGCTTCTATATCTAAAATTCTATCCTGAAAATGTACTAGGGGTACGGTATTTATAGAATTCTTCAATCAATGAGATGCTGACAAGTTCTAGGACACGTCAGGATTTTTGGAATTAGCAGTCACCGGGTATAAACAATGCGATCGCCATATAAAAGGAAGCTTCCAAGAGGTTCTGTTGACGGTCGCCGTAATAGAGTTGGCGGTCGCAACAAAAAGGTGGAATCTTCCAAAAACTTCTATGGCAGTCGTCATAAAAAGTGGAAGCTTCCAAAATGTTCTACTAGTGGTCGGCACAATGGAGTTGGTGGTTCAAAATGATTTCATTGGTTTGAAGGTTTTGATGATTGGGTGCAAATACCGAGCTTGGATCATTTCCTGACGATTGTACTGAGGCACCATTCCAATCGTTTTCATCATCGGATTCACCTAAGATTTGGCGTGGTCAAATTGGAGTGTCTACAGTCGTGCCTTTTGAAACGTGTGGTCTTAAACTTGTGTGAAAAATAGTTCACGGCCTCTAGTTTTAATGTCACGTATGTGAAGTTTAGGAGAAATAATGTACCGGCTGTGTGAAAAGAAAGAGGCAGCCGTGAGAAACAGGGTGACGGCTGTGAGTAACTTTTTGGCGCGAAACATCAACCAGATTCTGGGTTTTCCTCCTTTTCAACTCTATAAAAGAGTGACACTACTTCAGACCCTACTGTTCTGTATACTTGGCATTTTCCTTGCATTCTTCATGGCCCACTCCTATAACAACTCCTTGTTGGCTTGGATGGGTGGGCGACTTCTCTCCGGTTGAAAGCGGGAACTTCCTCAACTTTGGCCTAGATGTGCTATTCTTCTTGCGAAGCATGAGGGTTGATTGGCATCTACTCCGAGGGGCTGCCCAATTGTGGGATCCCAAAGTGCACGCCTTTCGGTTGAGCATTGAGGAGTTATGTCCGACCATAGAGGATTTCTCAGCTATCCTTAAAATCTCGGGTCACGATGAAGTGATAGTCCCTACTCCTCTCTCAAGTGCTAGAGACAGGTTGATGCATCTTTGTGGTTTTTCCCACTGTGAGGCTACTTTGATGATTCATGGTGGATGCCTCAATGTGGCTCGGATCATAGACCAATTTGGGCCGCGAGGGTCCCTTGGCGACTTCCCTTCTTAGCTTCAGCGTAGGTATGCCCTGTGCATTTTTCTTTTGGCTCGCTTCCTTTTTGGACCTTCAAATGGGCAGACTAGCTCTTCCTTGGTAGATGTGGCCTATCAGATTCATGACGGTCAGGACACCGTCCCGTTAATTCTAGCAGAGATGCTTCTGGGGCTCGATGAAGTCCATGCTCTTGCTTTGCTGGTAGTGCACTCTTGCTGCTGGTACTCACTCATCTCTCATTTTTCTGTATTCTCTCTGATTTTTCCACTCAGCTCTCCTTTTTCTGTATTCTCTTAGATTTTTTTACTCAGCTCTCTTTTTTCTTCATTTTTCTTAGATTTTTCCATTCAGCTTTTCTTTTTCTTTATTCTCTCGAATTTTCCACTCATCTATATTTTTTCTTCATTTTTTTTCGAATTTTTCCACTTAGCTCTCTTTTTTCTTTATTTCTTCCAGGTTTGGTTAATGGAGAAGGTGAATCTGTTGCAGAAGCTTATGTCTGATACCTACGGCATTAAGTCCTTTATTCGCGGTTAGGTTTACCGACTTTTCTCCACTGAAGTTGATTGGAAGGATTATTTGAGTTCTTTGACTGGGGACGACATCTCTTGGCTATTATTAGGGTTGCTATACTAAAAATCATGTTTTTAGTAATTAATTTTATTTTAATAAAATTAATTTTCTATTTTATGAGAATCTTTATGAACAATGTATGTTTATTATTTATTTGATATTCATGGATGTCCTATATTCTGTATAGTATTTAATCTGGCGTGTAGAGTACGGCTTGTACACAGAAGATCAGATTTTAGATTTTTGCAGAATATAAGTTTTATGTTGACAATTTAGATGAAAATAGACATACCATCGGTACGACTGTAACACAGAGTTTTAGTATACCTGCCTTGGTTACGGAAAATAGATAATAGCATCGTCTATTATTCTGACTCTCTATGCTAGTACACTTTGTGTGTATTGAACATGACATTTGGCGTAATTAATTTTGTACTGACTGTATAAATAAATTCACACCCGAATGTTATTATGAATAGTGCTTATCCTCTTAATCATGAAATAATTATTGATTTGCATATTTTTAATATTCGTTGTTTTGATTCATTAGAGGGTACGATCTTATATGGGTCTATATTCCCTGTGAGTTGGATAGCGGTATTATTTATATGAAAAATATTAATTATTGACAGAATCCATGTCTCGAAAGATTGGGTTTGACGATAACCCCTTAAGGATGCTTATAAGTTTTGACCGGGCCAAACCATACAGGTGGATTTAATTATCTGGCGGTCAAATAAGTTAAGCGGAAGGGCTTAAAAAATATCAAGACGCCGATTAAATTAAATTGTCAGTAATTAAATTTAATTGGCGGTTATTGGGAATCTTAACGCTGGGAGAAATGGTAAGCATTTAATAACAGAAGCTCAATGTAAGAAGGTCTTGAGATTATGGGTCAGAGTGCAATTATAGTTTTTTAGTGGTGTGAACTGTAATTCAGTATTTTATAAAAATTGCAAAAACCGTTGCTGATTTTTCATAATTGCAGATACCGCTATACGTATTTCTTTAATTGCAAAAATTGCTGGTAGATATCTGTGTTCCACTGGAAGTCTAACTCATAATTACTCTCCAGGTCCCTGCTGTAGCCCTATATATTTGCGGGTAGACTGAACCAGTTTTGAATTATTTTAGATCATTATTATTATGATATTATTTTTGTCTTTCAAAAATTAAATATATCGGGGTTCTGCCGATACGAGTTCTCGGAGGATTGTAGGCCACACTACATTCGATGATCGATTAAGGGAATACAGTAGAAAATCTAACAAGAGTTTCAACTCGAAATTAAGTCGTAGTTGAAGAATAGACTGAGAAAATATATTCTTCTAAATTAACTTTCGTTGCACGGATTTATTTTTGATCTTTCGACGTTAAAATTTTTATCTGGAGCCTATTTCGGCATTTGCCCATCCAGTTAATTTTTTACCGATAATCGTTTTTCAAAAATAATGATCTTGGCAATATTATCTCCAACAAATAGTATCAGATCCGTTTTATTTTTTATTTACGATTTATTGGGGCCGGGTAGATTTAAAATTGTGCTAACTTTGTTTTGCAGGCGTTCTAATCCCGATTTTGTGATCATCATTTATTTTCATGTTTGATTGAATGCGTGGATAATGATTTAATTATTTTTTTAATCACGAGAGTTAACCATGACAGATTAAGTTTTTTAGATCGAATGTGACCCTACGGGACATAGGTTTCTATGTAAAATATTTATGTTCTTTAAGTTTTTATTTTCTAGTTTATTAATAATAATAATAATAATAAGAACACGTATGGAAAAAATAGCGGTGGCTGGTGGCGGCAACCGGCGGTGGTTCCAGTGATTTTAACCACGTATATTTTTTTTCAGTTTTATATTTTCTGGATTATAATAATAAGAAAAAAAAGAGGGAAGCCGCCGCAGCACAAGCTGCCAAACACGGCACTGTTTTCCTTAGCAAGCAAACTGCAACAGGGAAACAAGACTAATCACAGAAGCTTTTCCAAGCTTGAGCCGCAGCTTTATTCCCAAACCACAGCTGGAATCCGAACAGTGGGTGTTGATCTCCCAAAAATCAGCCCCACAGCAGGATGTTTTGTAGCAAAAATCGCAGCACTATGAGTGCGGTTTCCTTCCAAATAGCCACGATTTTTTGGCCCATGGCTGTTTCGGTGCTTATACCAGGCCTCAGTAGTTTTCCTTTCAAGCAGGCACAATCCATGGAGCTATTTTTTTCAAAACAGTGAAGGAAAAAGAAATCAGCAACCGTCAGCTTTTCCTAAGGCGCATGTAGCAGTTTTTTATTTAAACACAAATCTTACGTTGTTTGGCGCAAGTGGTTTCCTAAACCCAACTGGAGTGGTTGACAACACAGCAAGTTTTACCAGTGCAAAACCGTGAAACAGTGTTTATACAAGAACGAATCATAATGCAAACATAATGCAAACATAAGGGAAAATTATAATGCAAACATAAGGGAAAATTGGAATTGTGCACTAACTCAAAGACTGAAAATTTATCTTTAACAAGATACTGAAATTGTTTAGACTTTTAGATGGATCATAAAATTGGAATATTTTTTTATTTATCTTGTATTTAATTTATTTTTTATATTTTAATTGTATAGATGAAAAATATTTGTTTTATTTATCTTGTTAATTTAATTAATTCGAATATTAGGTTTTAATAAAAATATTTTGTAATAAAAAATAAAATTAAGTTTTTTTAATTAATTAATTTTAATTAAATGGAAAACTTTAGACATTTTATTTTTTACAAAATATCGCGTTTAAGATGATTTTTTTTCAATTGGATATCTTGAAAAAAAAACGTGGGAATTAATTTCGGAGTTTGAATTAATTAAATTAAAAAATGTTTATTCGAAATAAATTATTATTTTTTGAAAAATGTAAAACGAAAAATAAAATAAATAAATGACTTTAATCACTATCTTAGCAGAAAAGTTAAAAGAAAAACTGTGCATTTATTAAATTTTATTTGTTACACATTTAAACACGAAAAGATGGTTTGATAAAACAAAATCTTTAAAATCTTGTACACAGAAAGATATATTTGATTCTTTCAGATCGTGTGGCTTTCGAAATTAATAAATTTATTTTAATTAAACGGATTTCTATAACTCTAAAAAATATTTTAAAAATCTAAATGGGAGAGAAAATTTATTCACAGATAAATTTCGCGGTCTCCATCACCAGTTTGTAGGCGATGCAATTAAATCCTGCGTGTTGGCAGTAAGGCCTTCCTCCCCATCAGACTGATTAATTGCGGTATAGCCAGTACAAACCTCATTTAGGGATAATTTTAGATAATTGTTAGTGTGGATCATTTCTCCATCTGAATGGTTCATTGCGAAGCGATTGATTTGGGATTAGGTGATGGTTAATACTTAACTGTATATAATAGTATCCTCTCCATCTGAGTCACTGGTATTATATATTGAACCGAAGCTATGCTAGCTATTTAATTTTACTTAGCATGGTCAGTTGCCTAGATAGTAAAATTAAAAAAAAATTGCATGTCTAGTCTGATGAAGAATAGTAGACGTTCACCCATCGTGGCATGCTATTCTCAGGTAACTAGGTTGTTGGCGAATTAATTTTAAAATGGTAGTGGGAACCAAATTAAAATAAATTCAAAGTTTTGCTCATCATAATTAACGATTTTTTAATTATGTAATTCTCAAAATTAAAATGGATTTCAACCCACTCGCTTTAATACTTGAAGAAAACAAACTTACGAGACCTAATTTTGCTGACTTAAAATGTAACTTGAATATAGTTTTAACTACAAATGGTATTCCTTCAATACTAGGAAATGTGTTAATTTTTGAAAAAGATTCTTCCTCTAGGCCGAAAGGCATGAAGAAGAAAAAAGTTCAGAAACAGGGAGACAGTTTCCACGGTAGTTAGTGGCCTACGGACTAGTGTGAAAAAGTCGAAAGGCAGATATTTTCACTACAACCAGACCCGGCACTAGAAAATGCTATGTCTAGTATTTCTCTGAAAGTAGAACAAATAGGGTAATTTCTATTCATTGGTTGTGGAAATATGTTTAACGGTGTTCTCTACCAGTACCTGGTGTGTAGATACGAGAGTCACTAATCGTGTCTAATTTACCTGCATATGGGCAATAATACAAAGGTAACAGTAGTTGCAGTAGGAGATGTTACTCTCAGTTTTGGTAGAAATCGGATTTTAATATTGAGAGATTGTCTTTATGTACCTGCTATAAGAATAAACTTAGTTTTCATTTCTGGATTGGCTAAAGACTGATATTTAGTTTATTTTAATAACTCTGTGATTATTAAGGATAACAAACGTTTATTTATTTTGGTACATTAGTGGATGATCTTTATATTATTACTCTAATATCTCCTACACTGCAACTGACTAAAATGAATAAAATATCTATATTACCATATAAGAGAAAGTTTCTTTCTTTAATGAACCAAACGTTTCTTTGGCATTTATGCTTAGGTCATATTAATCTAAAAAGGATAAACAGACTAGTAGCAGATGGACCTTTAAAGTTTGTGAATCTTGGTTAGAGGGTAAGATGACCAAGAGGCCCTTTTTGGCTAAAGGCTATAGAGCTAAAGAACCGTTGGAGCTAGTTCGTTCTGATGTATGTGGTCCTATGACAATCCGGGCTAGATGTGGCTTTCAGTACATCGATGACTACTCAAGGTATGGATACATTTACCTGATGCACCGTAAGTCTGAATTGTTAGAGCCGCGCAGCGAAAAAAGTTCGATGAACGACGTCGTGACCGTAAAAAATGACGTTGTGCGATCTTCATGAAAAATAATAAAATAATATGATATTTTATGATTAAATATACCTTCAAGAAACTTGAACAAGTTTCTTTGATACCGAACAAAGATCCGAAACAACCCAACGATCTTATCACGTATATCCCGACGCACGCGACGATCCCGACGAGAGAGCACCGATCCAGATCTTCGTATATTCTTGCCTTGGTTTCTTCTCACACTTATCTCCAAAAAGCAAAATATGGATTGCCAAAAGGGAGAGAGAGAGTGGCGGCTAGGTTAGAAGAATTAGGATTTTTGTTTTGAAGCCTCCTTTTATAATATAAAAGAATATATTATATTAAATATATATATCCACACCTTTCTAAAAGGATAAGAAGGAATATAAACTTAACATAAAATAAACCCATCTTCTCCCTATTAGAGCCAGCCACCTAGGGTGCCAAATTTCAAAACTGTCCTCCAACAATTTAATTTAATTCCTGAATGTCCCCGGCGGAAAAACTTTCATTCAAATTAAATTAAATAATAACTGAAACTAATAAGAAAAATAACAGTGCGTATAGTGGGCTACGTGACGGATCACGAGGAAGTATGGGACTTGGGCTAACCGTACAAGAAAATCGGATATCACTAACTCTACCACCGAGTTAGATCCTTTCTCGCACGAACCAGAACTTATTCCACTAAAGGTCTGACTGAACTCTCGACCCTAACTCAAATTATGTCTTGAGTTTCCAATTATTAAATGCATTGAATACTCCTCACGTTTCGGATATGGATTCTCGATAAATAAATTAGGTTACTGACAACCCGATTTAATTATCCTCTTTTCCTCGCAACCGCGTCGCTTAGCCTTTTGATATGCCGGATCCGAAGATCCACTGTGCAGGTTTAGCATAATCAAACCTATAAGCAAAGCACACGTGGGGGAACTCCTCAACCTAAATCGGACGTGGTTTTCGTCAGTTGATTATTAATCATTGGACAAATAATGCCAGTACCCAACTCATCGGTATTGTTGATCTCATAGAGGAAATCTCAACCAACGATGACTTAAAGTACTGTACATTATTTGAACATAATTAATCAATTACTTTGAGATTAAGAGTTCGTGCAATACATGATAATACGGGATGTGGATCAATTCATATAGTCAGCATAGAATCGATCATCTCGTTGATCCCGCTCAATACACTCCAAGTATACTAACACATCGAGCTCGAACATCGAATTTCCAAAAGTTGAATTCGATCCGTTCGACCTAGCCAAGACCAGCTACTATAACGATGTACTACAATCGTACCAATGGAATGTCTGG
>JAOTRH010070910.1:18376-87048 GCA_034768845.1 Heliamphora exappendiculata | reverse complement strand
ACACATGTGTGTGTGTGTTGTGATGGCATTTTGGAGAATTTTGATTATTATCATGTATTAAAATGCCTTGAAATTTAAATTTTGATTTGATTTGATTTGAAATATTGTATTTTATTTTATTTATTAAAATATTTTGGCACATACTCCTAGAGGGTTTTACACACATGTCATATATATATTCATTATATCTATATATTTATATATATTAATTAATGTTAGTTGTAGAGAATTATGGATGCAAAATATCTCAGGGACTTTTGTGCAATTATAAAGATGTGAGGGACTTGTGTGTAATTATTGATACTAAGACTTTTAGGAACTCTTGTGAGTAATTTGGATGAGGATTAAAATGTATTCTTATGACATTGATAACTTACTATGAATTTTAGTGTCTTAGACTGAAAGTATAGTTATCTTAAAAATTTGGGGTCGAAGTGTAATTATTGGAAGTTATGGGATTTTAGGTGTTTGAGTATAATATTCTTTCTAAGTTGGGACTTGTACTTGATTCTCTTATTCTTTGGATTTGAAATTTGTGTTTTGCTATTATAGGATAACACATAGATTGTTGGGCTTGAAAGATTACGAGACAATGTTAGCATTTTTTAAGAAGTGTTTGGGCCCGGAATTTCATTTCTAGGTTTAGCTCTTTAAGGTTTTGAACCATTGTTTTAGGGTAATTTGATGATTTTTGAGATTAAAAGATTCTCGAGGTCTGATTCTTAGGTTTTGGTTGTGTTAGGGTTTTAACCTTACCATGACCTAAGATCCTATCGGTTTACCGTTATTGATTTTATAGTTTAGAACCGGGTCCTTATAGCTCATGCCCTAGATTAGATTGATATATGCTAACTATGCTAATAGCAAAATAGATGTTGTGGCGTTAGAATTTAGGGATTTTGAAAAATATTTTAAAAAATAAGAGAATTTAAAGATGTTTACAAAAATATTTTAACACCTTGAAATCTGAATTTTAAAATTTTTTTTTTGTTAAAAATAGAGTCGCTACTTAGTTTTCGAGAAAAACTAAGAAAAATAAAAATGAGTACTGATCTTGAAAACGTTAACCAGAGAAAGAGTGTTCGAGGGCTAAGGTACGAACCGGGAAAGTTGTTAGGTACTCCGTTCGCCCAACCGTAAGGTTGGCCTCTACTAATCATCATTGGTTCTTTAATAGAATTTTTCAAATACATGCAAATAAAGAAAATGAAGGTGCAGGGAGATCATCCAAAATCAAATATGAAAAATACATAACATATGTACATAACCTTCAAAATCAAAACAAATAAAAGGATAAAATCCTAAATCATATGGCATACAATTCTTACTAAGGATACAAGAAACACTCCCATATGCAATTTCACAAAAATAAGCTAACTATCATGATTTGCTTAAAAGAACAAAATATACTAAAAGATGCTAATATTATCTAAACATGAATTTGCTACAAAAATAAGTTAAACTATTCTAAACATGCATTTAAAGAAAATAACCAAAACATGCATAAACATACATTAAATAAGTATTTAATACTAAATATAAAAATGCATAAAAATTCTATATTAAAAGAAAACTTATTAACAAAAGAAAATAAGGGCAACATAAAAAAGAGAAATTAAATGTTTAAAGAAAAAGAAAATAAAAAAAAGCTTATAAAAGAAAAACATGCTATAATGAAAAGGTTAGAAAAAGTTCATTTACTAAAAGAAAACTTAACTATTCACCTAGCTAGTCTCATTTAAAGAAAATTACATTTAAAAGTGAAAATTATCTTAAATAACTGTTTATGATTTTTGGATTTAATAAAGAGAAACAAAGAAAAAATAAGATAAAATGTTATGGAAAGAAAATAAAATTTTAAAAGAAAGAAAATGGAATTTTAAAAGAAAAATAGGTACAAACATTAAAGAAATGAAATACTAAAGTTAGTAAAGAGAAAATTAAAAGAAAAAGAAAATAGGACATTATAAGGAAATTTAAAGCTAGTGATAACTGAGAAGAAAAAGAAATGAAATGAAATGCTAGATTTAAATGGGTGTAATATTGACGATTATAACCATTTTAATGTAAGTGCTTTGAATTACAACAATATCGACATTGTTTAGTCGTATCGTTTAATTATATTATGACTAATTTGATGCATATATTAAAGAAAACGACAATGTACTTAGTGTGAATGTGTAAATTAAGCAACAGATTAAGAGATTAAACTAAATGAAAGCAATTAAATAAGGAATACATGAATTAAAATTAAATGTAACCCGATCACCCCAAAAGAGAGAGAATAGGGTTAGAAGGACTGGGAATCCAAATAGGGTACCTAAATTGTGGAATCCTCAAGTCGAGAATGTGCTTCGATGGGCCAATCCTCAGGTGGTGATCCAAGCAAGACTTCAACGTCGATCGGAGGTTCAACAGGGTTTCGGCATCGGAGCTCGGGATTGCTCGATATATCGGCAGAGGTTCTCTCACTCAAAATTCGTACTGAATACGTACGCTGGGGTACGGTATTTATAGAATTATTCAACCAATGAGATGTTGCCACATTTTGGGACATGTCAGGCCATTTGGAGTTAGCGGTCGCCACAATGAAAGTTGGCAGTCGCCATATTTTTGGAAGTTTTCACAAAGTTCTATGACGGTCGCCATGAAGGGAGTTGGCGATTGCCATGTTTAGCTAGGGTTTCCAAGAGGTTCTATTGGCGGTCGCCACAACGAACATGGCGGTCGCCTTACTTGGGAGCAAGTTTCAATGGTTCGTCAAAATTTCAATGGTTTGAAGATTTTGGGTTCAAATACCGAGCTTGGATCACTTCCCGAGGATCGTACGGAGGCACTAATTCACATGTTTTCATCAGCGAATTTGCCTAAGATTAGGTGGGGTCAAATTAGGGTGTCTACAAATGTCGGGTCTAGTGCAAAGCATAACATGTATGAGACTTCCTACTGCTGAAGCAAAATGAACTACCTTCATCTTTTTTATCTCAACAACTATCTTAGAACACTGATCCTTGGATAGAGTGGTTCCATGTTTGAAAGGGAGAAAACCCTTCTTGAAATCTTACTTGCTAAAATGAGTAAGAACTGTATTGATATAAGTAGCTTGTAATAAGCCCAACATCCTCTGTTTTCAATCTCGTATAAGCTTGATCTCGAAGATGTGACTGGCTTCTCCTAAGACTTTCATAACTAAGTGGTTGGATAACCTTGCCTTCATTGAAGATAACACCCCCACATCGTTTTCGATGAGCAAGATATCATCCACGTAAAGTATTAGAAACACCTTCACGTTTCCATTACACTTCCTGTACACAAATGACTCGTCAGGACTTTGATCAAAATTATAAGACTTAATGGCCAAAACAAACTGAGTATTCCAAGACCTAGATACTTGCTTAAGTCTATAAATTGATCTTTTAATCTTGCAAACCATGAGCTCTTGGCCCTTTGCTATAAAACTGTCTAATTGTATCATATAGATACACTCGTTAAAACTCTCGTTAAAGAAAGTTGTCTTGACATTCATTTGCCAAATTTTGTAATCGAAATGAGGCGCAATATGAATTAGAGAATCTTGATAGACTTAAGCATAGCTATCGGTGAAAAGGTCTCCTTATAATCAATCCATTCTTTTAGACTTTCGTTTTCGATTTGAACTTATATGTATTCCCTTTCAGCACTTGTGTTGAACACCCTTAAATTCGAATATGTCTAAGACTAGGCTTACGCTTGATCCACAATTCTGTGAGAGTAGTAGGTACTGACTTAGAAGGTACCAAGTTTAGAATATGTGTTGTTGTCTCAAATGCAAATCCTGAAAATAAATCGGGTAAGTCTGAATAACTCATTATACATCTTACCATCTTCATAAGAGTAATATTCTTTTTTTTGCTACACCACTTTGCTGTGGAGTGTCGGGTGTAATCAACTGGGATGTAATCCCTACCACTGACAAATAATCTCTAAACTCTACAAAGAGGTATTCACCACCCGAGTCAGACCGTAGTGTCTTGATACATTTTTCAAACGCTTCTCCGCTTTCACCTTAAATTTTTTGAATTTATCAAAGCACTCAGACTTATGGTGCATGAAATAAATGTATTCATACCTTGAGTAATTGTCAATAAAAGTGACAAAATACTCAACATCTCCACTAATTCGGATAGTCATAGGTCCATATATGTCAAAGTGAACTAGTTCCAATAGTTCTTTACCTCTAATGCCTTTAGCCGAAAACGGCCTCCTGGTCATTTTTCCCTCCACACAAGATTTACATATTGGAAGTACCTTCACTTCTAATGAACTCAAAGGTTTATCTTCAACTAGTCTATTTATTCTTTTCAGATTTAAATGACCTAGGCGTAAATATCAAAGATACGTTCGGTTCATTAAAGAAGTTTCTTTTATCTTAAATGATAAATTAGATGTATTATTCAATTCATTCAGTTGAAATATATGCGAGATAGGAAATATAACATACATATCATTCACTAATGTACTAGACCAAATAAAACGTTTATTATCCTTAATAACCATAAAATTATTAAAATAAATAGAGTATTTATCCTTAACCATTCTAAAAATAGAAATTAAATACATTCTAATGGAAGGTACATAAAGACAATCTTTTTATATTAAAATTCTATTTTTATTAAAACTGATAGTGACATCACTCACTACAATTGCTGCCACCCTTCTATTATTGCCTATGTGTAGGTAAATCTCTCAATCACTGAGTTTGATTATTTGGAACCCCTGCAAAAAATTACAGACGTGATTAGTGGCTATCGTATCTATACACCAAGTACTGATAGATAACACCGCTAAACATGTTTCAACAACTACTAAATAGAAATTACTTTTGTTGTTTTACTTACCATGATAAACTAGATATTACTTCTTCTAGTGAAATGTGTGGTTGTAGTGAAAACACTTTCTTGCTAGCTTTTTCACACCAGCTTTTGGCCTATTAGCTATTTTGGGACCTGTGCCTCCCTGTTTCTGAATCGTTTTCTTCTTCTTATCTTTCTGTTTAAAGGAAGAACCTTTTTTAGCAACATAAATTCCTGGCTTCCTAAGAACACCCTTAACTACTTGAAGTTCTTTAAGTAATTCTGCTAGAAAAAAACTGAGTTTGTTCATTGTATAATTAAGGCAAAACTGCTTAAAGTTATCAAGTAACGACTGGAGTATGATATCGACATGGATTTTCCAGTCAATCTCAGCTTCAAGGATCTCCAATTCATTCAAAGGACTAATCATCTTCAGAACATGATCTCTAACTGGGGTGCCTTCAGCCATATTTGTGTTCATTAGTGATTTCATGGCCACCTGCCTAACGGTTCGATTTTGATCTATAAGCATCTTTTTGAGGTTCATAATCATGTCATAGGCACTGAGCATAGATAATGCTGATGCTGCAATATATTTGACATGGAAGCTAAAATGTAACAGCGAGCCATCTAATTTCTTTTTCAGTCAACATAATTTGGTCTCGTAAGATTTTTTTTTAAAAATATAGTCGCTAGAGAAATTAAAGTCATTTTATCGTGAGAATCACATAATTAAAAAAATCATTATTTATGATGAAAAAATTTTTAAATTTATTTTAAAATTAGTTTTCTCTACCATTTAAAAAAATCACCAATAACCTAGTAAACTGTGAATAACATGACTCGATGGAAAAGTTGTTTATTTAACATTTGTCCGTATAGGCTAATTTCTTATTAATTTTAGTATTTAGGCAACAGACCATGCCAAGTAAAATTAAATAACTAACGTAATTTTAAGTTCTATAAATAATAGCAATGGCTCAGATAGAGATAATACTATTATTTATAACTAAGTGTAAATTATTACTTAATCCTGAATCAATCGCTTTACAATGAACTTTTCAGATGGAGAAATGATTCACATGAACAATTATGTGAGACCCTGACCCGTTTTTTTTTGATATTTTCGGACACATGTTACGTGTTTTCATTTGTGCATGTTTTTATTACTTTTAATGTATGATCGGGCTTAGATATGCATGCGGGGTAGGTTCCCGAGGGTCGTGGGCCGTTGTGGTGCGAATTTCAAAATTTAAAAAAAAATATTTTGGAGGCCTATAAATATCTGGAGTTAGATATTTTCAAAAAGATATTTTTTAAAACTTTTCCAACAAGCTCTTGTTTTCTCTCTAACTTCTTGGGGGCCCAGGGCTCGATTTTTAATGATCCAACAGTGGATCTTTACTTTTGACACGATGGGCTACGTGTTCATCCAGACAAAATTCTATTCCGACAAAGCTCAGTTTTACACGTGATTCGAGGCGTCGAGTTTGTAACTCAACAACGTAGGATTCTAAACCCTACTGTTGTATAAGAGTATTACGTGTATTCATGTGTGTTTTTAATGGTTAGATTGTTGTAGATCGAATCTTGTTTAAAAGTTGGGTTTTTGGGTCTAAAACCTATTTTTGTTGGTTTCGGTTAAAGGAATTGGGTATCGGGAGTTTCTTTCGAGGTCTTAGTGCTAAGCCTGGGCGTGTGTATGCCCGAGGGTGTTAAATCGGTGTTTGGAGGTGTTGATTTGAGGTTTGGAGGCTGGAACCCATTGCTCAAAAATGGTGTTCACCCTAGTTCAGTCGACCGAACCTATAGGTTCGTCGACTGGATCTTGGTTCTTGAGTTCGATCGACTGGACCATGGCGTTCGGTCGACTGGACAGTACTTGAGGTATTTTTTGTGGTTTCCAGTGTGTTGTTCAGTCGACTCGGGGTTGGGTCCAGTCGACTGAAGTGCTAGGGTGTGTTTTTGGTTGTTCTGTGGTTGGGTTTTGATTTTCGATTGGCGTCCTATGGTATTCAATTGATTAATTTATGGGAATTAGTCGATTTAAATACTTGTGGATTCCTTTTGGGGTTCAGTTGGTCGTGTGATAGTTTGGGGGTCATGTTGTGGTCTCGGGTGTTTCATTTAGGTGTCGTCCCCAAGGGTGGCATGCATGGTTAGATGCGGGTTATTATGGCACGGTTCTGTGTGTGGTGCTTGCGCATCGTTGGTTGTGGGGCGTCTTAGAGCCCGTGGCAACTTTGGAGAAAAGGTGGTGTTAGTGACCTCAGGGTTTGATGGGTTTAGTGTAGCCTTCCTGTTAGGCTTGGTTGTGTGAGTAGCCGGTTGTCCCTGTGAGTTGCCGGTTGTCCCTGTGAGTGGATGTCGAATTTTGTGGCAGGTGATGTCATGGTTTGAGGTTATATGGCTATGTGCTCTCAGAGTTGGCTTTATGCATTTATAACTGTGGTTTATTATGCATGGATTATATAAGTGAATTACATATTTTGGTATTGTTACGTGTACCGTAGTTGCATGCTTTAAAACTTAAAAGTTTTATAGGCTTGGATGTGTGAAATATGAGAAACGGATACATGTGATGCATGTTGCATGAGTTGCAGGTATTATGTGAGTCGCGTGTGTAACATGTGACGTGGTTTGTGTAATGTAGTAATAGTACGTAGTTTTATGCATTTAAATCTTGTTTAGGTTATGCATAGGTGTATGAAATGAGATAGATGAACATGTGGTTCGGCGAATGTTAGCTCTGGCTGACGGTGCATTCGATAGGGCTGCGGCTCCTTGGTGAAAGTTCGTAAAGGTGTATTAAGTAGAGCTACAGTCCTTCAGTTATAGTCCGAGAGGGTTAGGGCGGCGGTCCTTCGGTTATAGTCCGAGAAGGTTAGGGTTGAGGTCCTTTAGTTAAAGTCCGTAAAGGTGTGTTTGCGTGCGTTGTGTGTTGCATGGGTTGTGTGCGTTGCATAGTTGGGAGCTGTGGTCCTTCGGTGAAAGTCCGAGAAGATTCATAGATTGCATGATTTGCATTGTGGGACGGATAAATCAGTTTTCAAATTATTTTTTAAGAGTCGTGTGAATTGCGATCTAAAAACCCTTTTTTAACTATTTTCAAGGCTTCTGTGAGTGAGTCAAAAGATGGTTTGTATCATCGCTTTTCCGTTTGCATGTGAAAATTGTTTCAAAGGCTTGAAAGAGAGTCTAAAACTATACCTCATTTTCCTAGTATGTTTAGCTTATACTGCATATCTGTCTAGTTTCTGCTAAGTTTTGGCTCACGGTGTGGGATTTTTCTTTCCTTCAGGTACCGGTCGCGCAGGTTGATCTGAAGGTGCTGGAGAGGTAGAAGTGCTGTAGTCTTCCTTTTTATTTTTATATGTATCATGTATGTTTAATACATATTTCTCGGCGTTAGAGCCTTGTAATCTATGCCGTTTAGCATTTATATACAATGCATGTATGCTTATTTTTTGATAGTGTATTCTCGGGTTGGGTGTTGTGGTTGATTGTTTATGGGTGTTTCACGTGGCCCAGAATTTGGGGTGTGACAACTTGGTATCAGAGCTCTGAATTTGAATACCTAAGAGCCCTGGAAAGTGGTTGCATCACCGTGTGAGGCTGATTGAGTGTGCTTGACTACATGTGTTTAGATGTTTGGATAACAGGAGCATGATAGCATACAGGTCGTACGTGAATGATGTGTATATGTGAGCATGGGGGTTGAACTGTGGGATTGATCAGTTTGGCCTTGGGGCGTTTGGAGTAACAAACTTGGGATCTAAGTTAGAAACGTGTTTAGCGGACGTAATTTCTAGCAGGAAATCAGAGTAGGTTTTCCAGATTAATGAGTCATTCTTGTTCGTTCTCTTCGGTATGTGTGCTTATTTAGCATGAACTTATGTGGTTATGTGTTAGCATGCTAGGTGTTTAGTGTTTATGTTCATGTGATGTGCTGTGTCTTATGTATTGTTTTGCTTTCATATAGACGTGATGTCGGCGAGGAGAGGGCGAGGCTTTGGTCGAGGTTGTGGCTGTGCTGTTGGCCAAGGGGACATTCATATGCCTGATGCTGGGGATACCAATGCTCCCGTAGGACCGATGGACGCGACGGAGTTATTGCGTGAGCTGGTTGGTTCCATCCAGCAGCTGGTTAGAGGTGAGATTGTTAGAGATAGAGAGGGAGTGCCTGAGGCGAGGGCTACAGTAGCGATGCAGGAGTTTAGGCACATGGATCCGCCTACCTTTGCTTGAGATTCTGATCCTATTGTGGTGACAGAGTGGCTGGGGTTGGTGACTCGGATCCTGGACACATTATAGATTGAGGAGGACGAGTTACGGGTTTCATTTTCCACCTTTCAGTTGAGGGGCACTGCTCATCAGTGGTGGAGATATGCCAGGACGACTGTGAGAGTCACATGGGTAGCTTTTACAGGTGTGTTTTTGGAAAAATACTTCTCGGCGTCGAAGCGGGACTTGTACAGGGAGGAGTTCTACACTCTTACCTAGGGGGCCATGGATGTTATCTAGTACGAGGCCAGGTTTACATGTTTGTCCCGGTTTGCTCCAGAGTTGGTGAGCACAGATGAGCTGCGGTCTATGAGGTTTGAGCGGGGCTTGAGGCCGGCGATCAGGGTGCCTGTGGTTGCATTGGGACTTCGTGTCTTCACAGAGCTAGTGGAGGCAGCAGCGAGGGTGAACTCCATGACTGAGATTCGAACTTCCAAGGAGGCCAGGACATCTCAGGGTGGCACAGAGGCGCAGACAGGTGGGCGTTCCAGCAAGAGGCAAAGGTCCTCTGGTCCTAGCTTTCATCCATCTGGGTTACCACAACAGTTCTCTGCACCAGCACCATCAGTAGCTTCATCTGGGAGGTTAGAGAAGAGGGAGTTGATTTGCTATCAGTGTAGGTAGCCGAGGCATCGTGTGTCAGAGTGCCCGCAGCCGAGGCAGTCTCAGGGTTCATGAATTTAGTCACAGCAGAGGGAGTCACAGATTTGTTATGGATGTGGCCAGCCTGGACATGTTCACAGGAACTGTCCCTAGAGAGAGAGTGCACCGAGTACGGTAGGCATGCCAGCGGGTTCATTTGTGCAGGATCGATAGGAGCATCCAGTAGTTCAAACTTCCCGGATGGCAGGTGGGAGTATGTCAGTTTAGTCAGTATGGCAGCCGACATCACAGAGTTCTCGTAGACATGACAGAATGGGATTGCCCCGAGCGTACTCTCTTATTGCTCCAAGTTCTTCCAAGGCACCGGTTGTGTCGATTGATGCAGATATGCCTTCAGCGAGCAGAGGTACTTTCTGAGTCTACAAACCTTGGGCCAGCTTCTTCTTTGCATTTGTTTGAGAGTTGGTGATGGATTCCGTGGGTGGTGTGCTGTGTTGAGGTAGTGGCTGGTGATGATGTGAGATTGGGAGAGTTATAGATTCTGTGTCTTTGAAATAGTTAGCCATTGTTTAGGATGCCTGACCTTGTTTGACTATATCCTAGGAATGGTTTGGCTGACCATCTCGTGTGTCTGTGTCGATTGTCATTGACGTGGTTGTTTCTTTTGACCTTGAGTTGAATTTCGGAGGCAAAATTCCTTTAAGGGGAGTAGAGTTGTGAGACCCAGACCCATTTTCTTTTTCGGCATTTCGAGACGAGCGTTATGTGTTTTCGTTTGAGCATATTTTTATTGCTTTTGATGCATGATCGGGCTTAGATATGCATACGGGGTACGTTCCTAGGCGCCTGGGGCTATTGTGTCACAAATTTCAAAATTTAAAAAAAAATTATTTTGGAGGCCTATAAATTTCTAGAATTAGATATTTTTAAAAATATATTTTTCAAAACTTCTCCAACAGGCTTCCTATTTTCTCTCTGCCTTCTCTTAAACTTCTCGGGGGCCTAGGCCTCGATTTTCAATGATCCAACAGCGGATCCTTGCTTTTGCCACGGTGGGCTACATGTTCATCCGGACAGAATTCCATTCTCGCAAAGCTCGATTTTGCACATGGTTCGAGGCGTCGAGTTCGTAACTCATCGAGGTATGATTCTAGACCCTACTGCTGTATAAGGGTGCTACGTGTAATCGTGTGCATTTTTAACGGTTAGATTGTTGTAGATCTGATCTTGTTTAAAAGTTGAGTTTTGGGTTTAAAACCTATTTTTGTTGGTTTCGGTGGAAGGAATCGGGTATCGGGAGTTTCTTTTGAGGTCTTAGTGCTAGGCCTGTGCGTGTGTATGTCCGATGGTGTTGAAATGGTGTTTAGAGGTGTTGATTTTAGGTTTGGAGGCTGGAACCCGTAGCTCAAAAACGGTGTTCGTAGTTCAGTCGACCGAACCTATGGGTTCAGTCGACTGGACCGTGGGGTTTGATTGAGTGGACAGTGCTTGAGGCATTTTTCGTGGTTTCCAGTGTGTTGTTCAGTCGACTGGAGGTTGGGTCTAGTCAACTGAAGTGCTGGGGTGTGTTTTTGGAGGTTCTATGGTTGGGTTTTGGTTTCCAATTGGCGTCCTATGGCATTCAATTGATTAATTTATGGGAATTAGTCGATTTAAATACCTCTGGATTCCTTTTGGGGTTCGATTGGTCGTGTGATGGTTTAAGGGTCGTGTTGTGGCCTCGGGTGTTTCATTTAGGTGTCGTCCCCGAGGGTGGCATGCATGGTTAGATGCCGGTTGTTGGGGCACAATTTTGTCCGTGGTGCTTGTGCATCGTTGGTTGTGGGGTGTGTTAGAGCCCGTGGCACCTTTAGAGAAAATGTGATTTTGTGACCTCGGGGTTTGAGGGGTTTAGTGTAGCCTTCATGTTAGGCTTGGTTGTGTGAGTTGCCGGTTGTCCCTGTAAGTGAATGTCGGGTTTTGTTGCAGGTGATGTCATAGTTTGAGGTTATATGGCTATGTGCGTTTAGAGTTGGTTTTATGCATTTATAACTATGGTTTATTATGCATGGATTATGTAAGTGAATTACATGTTTTGGTATCGTTACGTGTACCGTAGTTGCGTGCTTTAAAACTTAGAAGTTTAATAGGCATGGTTATGTGGAATATGAGGAATGGATGCATGTGATGCATGTTGCATGAGTTGTAGGTATTATGTTAGTCGCGTGTGTAACATGTGACGTGGTTTGTGTAACGTAGTGATAGTATGTGGTTTTATACATTTAAATCACGTTTAGGTTATGCATAGGTGTATGAAATGAGATAGATGAACATGTGGTTCGGTGAATGTTAGCTCTAGATGACGGTGCATTCGATAGGGCTGCGGTCCCTCGGTGAAAGTCCATAAATGTGTATTATGTAGGGCCGCAGTCCTTCGGTTATAGTCTGAGATGGTTAGGGCTGCGGTCCTTTAGTTATAGTCCGAGAAGGTTAGGGCTGAGGTCCTTCGGTTAAAGTCCGTAAAGGTTTGTTTGGTAGGGTAGAGGTCCTTTGGTTCAAGTCCGTAAAGGTATATTGACGAGGGTTGTGGTCCTACGGTGAAAGTCCGTGAAGATATGTGTTGCATGGATTGCGTGCGTTGTGTGTGTTGCAGGGGTTGTGCGTTGGATAGTTGGGGGCTGTGGTCATTCGGTGAAAGTCCAAAAAGGTACATGGATTGCATGAATTTCATTGTGGGACGGATATACCTACTTTCAAATTATTTTTTAAGAGTCGTGTGAATCGCGATCTAAAAACTATTTTTCAACTGTTTTCAAGGCTCCTGTGAGTGAGTCAAAAGATGGTTTGTATCCTCACTTTCCTGTTTGCATGTGAAAATTATTTTAAAGGTTTAAAAGAGAGTCTAAAACTACACCTCGTTTTCCTAGCATGTTTAGCTTATACTGCATGCTTGTCTTGTTTCTGCTGAGTTTTGGCTCACGGTGTGGAATTTTGGTTTTCTTCAGGTACCGGTCGCGCAGGTTGATCTGAAGGTGCTGGAGAGATGGAAGTGTTGTTGTCTTCCTTTTTGTTTCTATCTGTATCATGTATGTTTAATACATGTTTTTCGGTATTGGAGTCTTGTAATATATGTCATTTGGCGTTTATATACAATGCATGTATACTTATTTTGAGAGTGTATTCTCAGGCTGGGTGTTGTGGTTGATTGTTTGTGGGTGTTTCACGTGGGCCGGAGTTTGGGGCGTGACAAAATATCTAAAATTATCTCTAAAAGAGGTTCGTATCGGTTATATCATAATTAATTTTGTTTGATAAGCAGAAAGACAATAATGCCAACACGCAAGCTTAATTACATTACCTACAAACTAGTGATGGAGACGATGGGATTTATCTGTGAATAAATTTTTCATCCCGCTAAGTTTTTAAAAATATTTTTGAGGGTTATAAAATTTATTTAATTAAAATAAATTTATAAGTTTTAAAAAATCACACGTTACAAAAAAGTTTAATTTTAAACATCTTTACGTGCTATATGTGTAGCAAATAAAATTTTTAAATTCTATTTATATTATAAAAAAATAATTTTAATTAAAAGCTTAAGAATTTTATTTTATTTTCGCATTACACATATTTCAAAAAGAATAATTTATTAAAATTAAGCATTTTTAATTAATTCAAAATTTGAAATTAATTTGCACGCTTTTCGTGATTCTAGATTTTTAAAATCCACCTTAAACGTATTTTTGACTAAAAAATAAATTTTCAAATTTTTTTAAAAAAAAATAATTTAATATAAGAATATTTTATTTAATTTTTTCGTTATAAAAAAAATTAACTTCAACTAACTAAATTAATTAAAATTAAAGAGAAAGTAGAAACCGAAATAAAACGATACATGTATTTAAAAAATAAATAAATGACACGCATTTAAAAAATAAATAAATGCATAATATCCAGCTTTTAAGGTCTAGCTAATACTCTTTAAACCAAAGAGTTCTTGTTTATCCAAAAGTCTTCTAATCTTGTCAGAATCAGAACTTTGTTGTAGTCACAATTCTATAGCCCTGTTAGAAACAGAATTTTATTGCAGCCACAATTCTGCAGTCAATAGAATTCTTATGAAACACAGTCACTATGGGCCACCACCGCTGCCAAATTTGTCACCGCTGTCCCTGGTGCTGCTGCCACTGTCCCGCACTGCCTGCGCTGCCGCCTATTGTAGACACCCCAATTTGATTCTGCCAAATCCTAGGCTTATCCAGGTGTGTCTGATGATGAGAACTGAGCATGATGATGTCTCTGAATGATCACCAGGAAGCAATCCAAATTCAGTGCTCCATGAAATCAAACCACAAAATCACAACTCTTGAACCTTGTGGCCGCAACCTCAAAACCTCGTGACTTGGTTGTTCACTGGCCCAAGTAATTCATCTGCAACCTTTGAACCTTACGACTGTTATGTTGATTGTTGCTACCGCAATGTGAATCTCTTGTAAACTCTAAAATTTGTTACAGTCGCAACCTCGCACCTCATAGTTGCAACATTTGAAGGTGGCGACCGCAACCTTTGTGAGCCTAATCTTAGCTTTGAACGTGGCAGCACGTCATTGGTTGGAATAGTCTATATGAACATACCTTTGGTACGACTTTTGAAGGACTTTTAGTTGATGCCAATAAATTGCTGCTTTATTAAGTACAATTCAAGTACACCGATACTCTACTATACTCCCGACTTACACCCCAACGCATACTACTTCTCGATTTTAACTCAAATACTGGAATTAGACTACTTTTTGAGGATTGGACTGACGATTCTACATTCCACGACTTGAGGACTCCTCTGGATTGACACATTTTAGGTATTTTGTTGGATCCCCGACACTTTCTCTTCATGTTCTCTTCTCCTGTGAAGAGGTCAGGTTAAAATTTGGATATTAATTTGTGAATTGCATGTATATTCTTCAATTTTGTTGCAATTAGGTTCAATTTCTCATTCATATGTTAGTTATCAATCTTAATTAATTGAATTACAAATGTGCTTGATCCTAAGATTATGTTTAGTATTAAATTCTTTGTGATTTCATAACATGTTGGTTGAAGTCATAACAATATGCTTCTATTTCTTTGTTTTATGTTGTAAATGTGTCATGCATTCTCACCAAGTACATTGTTACTTAAAAATTAATCAAAATAGTGCCAATAAATCCTACGGTCGCGACATTCAATATCGCGGTCGTAACATTTGGACATTGATATCCTCGCGGTCGCAACAATCAATGTTGCACCTGCGCACTTTTGGCTCACTATTAGTTGCGACCACAACATTCGTATGTTACGACCGCAACCTTAATTATTTCCAATAGGTTTAATTCTTCTCCTGTAGCCTATTTTTTCCATTTTAGTGTTCTGTTGATCACAAGTATGCAATTAGTAGTATATTCCAGCATGATTAAGGCTTAAAAACCTTTAAGATTACTCATTCTTTGTTTAGAATCGTGTTATGCTTATTATGCATCCTTAGTGTTATGATTAAAGTTTGTTAATTTGGGTTAATCGATAGCATCTTATAATCATGGCATGCTATTTGTGCCATGTATACTTTAATTAGACTTTGTATGCTTTGGATTTAGGGTCCCTTTTACATTTGGTTGACGTTTTGATGTGTTTATATGATAGATTATATATTTTCATTATTTAATTTTAGATGTTCTCTCTTTGCCTTTATCTTCTATATTTGTATGCATTTGAGAAATCTAATTAAAGAACCAATGATGATTAGTAGAGGCCAACCTTACGGTTGGGCGAACGGGGTACCTAAACCTTTCCCGATTCGTACCTTAGACCCCAAACATTTGTTTTCTTTGGTTAATATTTTAAAGATCAGTGGCTCCTTTTTTTTTCTTAGTTTCTTTTTTCAAAAATCAAGTGACAACTCCAATTTTTAATAAAAAGGGTTATCAAAATATTTTAGTTTTCAATGTGTTAAAATATTTACAAAATTACTCTTGAATTCCCTAATTTTGAATCCAACCCAAAGTCTCGGCGCCACAATATTTTTTGGCGACTCTGATGGGAACTAGTTTACAAAATCAAATAAGAGAGCTAGACTTGAAAGCATCATTGGTTCTTAATATAAATTTTATATTTGCATTCTCTCACACATTTTGCATTGTTCTTAGCCCCCTACATGGTCGACCTGATACCCCGGTCAGTTTGCTGTCTCGGAGCTATGTCGGGGAGGAGGGCAAGCCTACTTGCTATACACTCCTTTAGGTGCAGTAAAAGAGTTATTGTGTATAGTTAGATCATGTCTTGCACTACACCAAGCATGGGAGGTATATTCTTGACTCTATTCAAAAGGTACCCAAAATGTTGACCAAATCGGCGTTTTCTGCAAATAGTATATTAGAACTTCCCATTAGGTACGTAACTGGTAGGATTAAATGTTTTTATTTAATTGTATATTTTGTTTGTGTTTGTTTAGGACCTTTTGTTTGTTTCGCTTATGATAGTTTCTCTCCTGGGGTTGGGCCCAGGTTTGCTCCCAGCCTTTGTTCGTTTTAGAATGGTTTCCCTTTCGGGTTCTTACTTGGGTGTTTTTAGTCTTAACCTTGGTCTGTTTTAGGATCTCATTTTCCTCCTAGGGCTTTACCGGGGTTTTGGCTGAGGCCTTTGTTTTGGCTTAGGATAGCTTTCTCTCTCCTGGGGGCTCTACCTAAAGTGTCAATTTAGCACCTTCAGTTTTGTTTAGGCTAGCTTCCTTTCTCGAACCCCAATTCGAGTTCTGGCTTAAGGTTCTGTTGGGTTTAGATCGATTTTCCTCTTGGAGTGCGGTCTAGTTTCTCTCATAAACCCTTTGGTTATACCTTCATCTCGTGTGTTCCTTTGTTTAGTGTTAGTATGATTTTTGGATTTCTCTTTCGGGGTTTTTGGGTGCTATGCTTTTTGATTTTCTATCAATTTGGACCCAGCCGGGGCATCCTGCTATTTTACTGCTCACAGTTAGTTGTTCTACCATATGTTATCGGGGATTTATCTGAGAGGTTTCTAATGCTTGTTTCTTCCCTGTCGCATTTCAACATTGCTCTAGTTTTAGATCATTGAGTCGGAAGAACCACATCCAGTGAGTGATTAAGTCAGATTGGTAACAAGAAGACTCTATAGGTTGTTCGAACAGAAAGTAGGACTGTTTGAGATTACAGAGAATGAGATGAACCTGGAAGCCTTGATGAGGGCAATTTTTTAGATACAGAGAGCAGTCGAGCAATAAACCCAAGCACAGATTCAGTGTCGAACATAGTTTCGGGCAATTCAAGCTTGCTTTCCTAGTGTAAATGAATAGTCGGAGGATTCGAATGAAAGTGGAGAAGATTTATGGGGTGATAATTAGGTCAGGATCGACCACAGATTGCCGTACCACCTCGAGTTCCTCGACAGGTCATGGTAAAAGAGGAAAATATAGCCCAGTCCAGGAAATGCAAGCTTCCAAAAAAGATTAGTTGGATGAAAAAGGTGTTGAGGAAGGCAAAGATTGTAGAGGAATGCATGCTGGATGTAGGAGGCTTGTGCCTATTCGTATATGCCAAACTACCGTAAAAGTTTAAGATTACAAAAATATAGAAGTTTGATGGAACTAAAGATCTTCAAATTCATTTGAGAATACACGTCGGTACCCTCTCTCTCATACTGATCAATGATCAGTTAAAAGCCCAGATATTCCACCGATCTCTTTTAGGGGCAACCTAGAAGTGGTTCCTTTCTCTTGATGTTGCTAAGACCAAAACATGGGAAGATATTACCACAGCATTTGTCAGTCAGTATAGCTATAACATCCAGCTAGACGTAACCACCTGAGAACTTGAAACCAGCCAATAGGAGGCCCATGAGTCATTTGTGAATTTTTTGACCTAATGGAGAGGAAATGTGGGTAAAATGATGAATTGGCCGACGAAAAAGGAGCAGGTAAGAATTATGGTAAAAAACTTGCAATTCCCTCTGCAGCGCTATTTGATCACACAGTTGCTCTCCACTTTTGAAAAGCTTTTCGATGCTGGTGTTCAGATTGAAGACGTAATTTAGTCGAGAGACATAGAGCAAACCCGGCCAAGTCAGAAATAGAGTAGACCTTATCCCACCAACAACCCAAACCAAAATCAACCTACCCCCTCCGTAAATCTTGTTTCCTAGTCGAATGAAGTGAACCTTCTGGACCCTTAGTCCGAGCATCCAAACCCCTCATCTTCTGCACCACCCACAAATAATCAATCATTGCAGCAAAAGGTGTCAAGGAGAGTCTTCAGTCCCCTCAATATACATTTGTCTACATCCCTGAATTGACTTATCGAGAAGGAGTTGATAAAACGTCTTGATCCAACGCCGCTACTAAACCTCCTGCCACCAAGATACAACCCTTCTCAATACTGTGCATTTCATCGAAGTCATGGGCATTTGACTAATAACTGCCTAAGACTCTGCCATGAAATCTAGGATCTTGTTAACAATAAGGTCATTCCATCTCCCTCTGCTATTTAGAAACCAAATGTCACAACTAACCCATTATTAAATCATGACAAGCAAACCAGTGTAAATTGTATTCAGTCGGGACAGCCAAAGGACCCAAGCTATTATATCTATTCGGCATTTCTTTTGTGCTCGTATGTTCTAACTGTTAAAGATCAATCTTGTTTGCTAATCATGGCTGAGAATGGGTGGGAAATGAAAGAGTAGAATGATGCCGCTTGGGACGGGTATGATGTAGTGATTCAAGCAGAAAACCAAGAGGAATACAACGACGATGATGGTTGACCATTTAGGTGATACCGAGCTCACGGCGGTTTGGTCTGAGGTAAACCGACAAAATAGGATTTAAAAGAACCAAGGAAAGGACATAGAGGAAAGAAGAGCAGGTACGCGGGAACATTAAACGGTTTCTATGTCAAGGAGGGTGAAGACTTTCCTTATTGCGGTTTCCTAGAGCCATGGTTTGATGAAGAAACTAATCAGAAACTATAGTGTTTGGAGATCTTCTTTAGCTATAAACTATCCAATTTCGAGGAGGAGGAAGCCGTCGAAGAGGAAAAGGGAAAGACGATTTAGAAGGAAGAAGACTGAGCAGACGAGCTAGATGGCATCAGCATAGACGCTTTGTTCAGTAACCAAACGCACATAATTAACTAGGAGTGCTCGATGATGGGCTACGACGTACCAGCTGATTATACTAGGCTCATCGTGGACGTGGCATCAAAAGATGTTAAAAACTAGTCTTTGGAGTGTTGTAATTTACATGATATATGTCTAGAATTCGAGTTTGAGTTATGTGAGTCCTTGTTTTGTTCTGACAAGTTGAATGTCGAGGCTGAGAGTATATATGTCTGTACATCTTCCCCAGCTGTTGTTTTTGAGCTTGTAATCCCCCATCTCTTTAAGATCAATAAAATGAATGAGATTTTCAATTACTCTGCTTTGTTTGATTTATTTTATACACTTTCTGATAATTTTAAATTCGACGGGAATGCCCCTGAAGAAATAAAAGCTTTAATAAAAAGAGAAGAGGAAATGCACATTTAACTTATAACCGAAGGAACTTTATTAATTAATCTGAGTAATGAAACTAATTCATAAATTTTCCAAATCGATTCTTCAATATCTCTAGTTGAATGCGAGCAATTAATAACTTTATTAAAAGATTTCAAAGATATTTTTGCATAATCTTACGAAGATATGCCCAGTATTGATCCCAAAATTGTCCAACACCATATCCCTCTGTATCTTGATGCCAAACAATTAAACAGAAATTGAGACAGATATAGCCAGAATGGGCACTAAAGATCAAAGAAGAAGTCACCAAGCAAACCAACACTGCTTTTCTTATTGTAATTGAGTATCCAAAGTGGATGGCGAATATTGTATTGGTCTTAAAGAAGGATGGACGTATCAGAGTTTATGTGGATTTCTAGGACCTCAACAAGGCAAGTCCCAAAGACGAATTTCCACTGTCGCATATTAACGTCTTGCCAGACAGTATAGTGGGGCACGCCCTCTTGTCATTCATGGATGGTTTCTTCATCGGGTACAATCAAATCTTAATGGACCCCAAAGACAGAGAGAAGATAATGTTCACTATGCCTTGGGGCACCTACTATTATCGTGTGATGCCATTTGGTTTGAAGAATGTAGGAGCAACCTATCAAATAGATGCCACTACTTTGTTGCATGACATGATACACATGGAAGTTGAGGTGTACGTAGATGATATGATAGTGAAGTCCAGGGATCGGGATGGCCATATCATAGCACTGCGGAAGTTCTTTAAAAGGATCCAAAAGTACAAGATGCGGCTCAACCCACATAAGTGCACCTTCGGAGTCACGGTAGGCAAAATGCTAAGGTTTATGATTACTCAACGAGGTATCGAGGTCGATCCATCAAAAATCAAACTGATCATGTAAATGCCTCCTTCAAAGATCGAGCAGGAAGTCAGAGGTTTTCTAGGCAAGATACAGTTCATGAGTCGATTCATAGCCAAGCTGACAACCACCTATGAGCCGTTGTTTCGTCTGGTGAAGAAGGGGGTCAAGTTTGAATGGGATCAAAAATGCCAAGACGCCTTTGAAGCTGTACGGCAATACTTGCAAAACCCACCTGTTATGGCTCATCCCGAGCCCGATAGGCGACTGATTCTCTACTTATTAGTGACTGATTCAGCTATGGGATGCATGCTGGCACAAGAAGGAGAAACTAGAATTGAGAAGGCAGTCTATTACTTAAGTAAGAAGATGGCAAGGCCCGAGATACGATATACGCTACTGGAAAAGATATGTTGGGCATTGGTTTGAGCCTCTCGAAAACTAAGGCATTATATGCTATTTTTCACAGTGAATGTAATCTCTCGGATGGATCCGTTAAACATTAGAGTTGATATACTGAAAATCATATTTTTAATATTTAATTTTATTTTAATAAAATTAATTTTTTATTTTATGAGAATCTTTATGAGCAATGTATGTGTATCATTTCTTTAATGTTATACATGGATATCCAATATTCTGTATAGTATTTAATATGGTGTGTAGAATACGGGTTGCATACAAAAGATCAGATTTTATGTTCTTGCAGAATATAAGTTTTATGCTCATAATTTAGATGGAAATGGACATACCATCGGTACGACTGTACTACAGAGTTTTAGTAGTACTGTCTTAGTTACGGGGAATAAATAATAGCGTCGTCTATTGTTCCAACTCTCTGTACCAATACACTTTGTGTATATTGAACGACACATTTAGGTAATTAATTTTATACTGACTATATAAATTAATTCACACCCCAAGGTTATTATGAATAGTGCTTATCCTCTTATTCCTAAAATAATTATTGATTTGCGTATATTTAATATTCGTTGTTTTAATTCATTAGAGGGCGCAATTTTATGTGGGTCTATATTCTTGATGAGTTAGATAACGGTATTATTTATATGGCGAATATTAATTATTACCGAAATCCACGTCTTGAAATATCGGAATTGCCGATACCCCCTTAAGGAAGCTTATAAGTTTTGACTGGGCCAAACCCTATAGGTGGATTTGATTATCTGGCGGTCAAATAAGTTAAGCGGAAGGGCTTAAGGATTACCAAGATGCCGATTAAATTAAATTATCAGTGATTAAATTTAATTGGTGAGTATCAGGAATCTTAACGTGGGGAGAAATGGTAAGCATTTTATAGTAGGAGCTCAATACATGATGGTCTTGAAATTATGGGTTAGAGTGCAATTATAGTTCTTTAGTAGTATGAACTGTAATTCCGTATTTTATAGAAATTGGAGAAATCGCTGCTAGTTTTTCATAATTGCAGATACTGCTTTGAGATTTGCTTAATTGCAAAAATCACTGATACGTGTCTGCGTTTCACTGAAAGTCTTACTCATAATTACTCCTTAGATCCCTACTGTAGCCCTATAAATATGCAAATAAGCTGAACCAGTTTCATAACTTATTTTCTAAGACTAAAACTGTCAAGGTTCTGCCGGTATGAGTTCTCGATAGTTCATAGCACACACTATGTTCAGGAATCGCATAAGGGAATACAATAGAAGATCTTACAAGAGTTTCAACTTGGATTCAAATCATAATTAAAGATTCGACCGATAAAAAATTAATCTTCTAAATTAACTTTGGATGCACAGGTTTTATTTTGATCGTTCATCATCAAAAGTTTTACCTGGAGCCCGTTTTAGCATTTGTCTGTCCAGTTAATTTTTTCAGATAATCATTTGTGAAAACAAATATCTTAGCAGTTTTGTCACTAAGAGTTGGTATCAGATCCGTTATATTTTTTTTATGATTATCGGAGTCGGGTAGTTTTAGAACTGTTGCTAACTTTGTTTTGCTGACATTCTAATCTCTGTTTTATGATCGTCATTTATTTTTCATGTTTGATTGAATGATGTGAATATGATTTTTTTTATCACAGAGGTTGACCGTGATAGATTGAATGTGAGACTTCGAGACATAGGATCGATGTAATAGCTAGTTTTTATTTTTAAAATATTTGTTTAAATTATTTAAGAACAAGTTGAACATATCCAAGAACACGAAGAACGGAGGCAGCACTAACGGTGGTTCGAATTTTTATAGGCCATGGATCGCGGTAAGTTTTAATGGTTTTAAACGATTTTTTCCGGTGAGTTGTTTTGCAATATTTATGAATAAAAAATAATATAAAAACAAGTTAAAAACAACGAAAACAAATACCAAAAGAGCCCGATTCTGGCAGCTTTGCCGGCAGTGGTTCGACGGCGTTTTTATGATTTTTAGGCCATTTTTTGGACTATTGTTTGAGCAATTTTATAAACATAAAATAGCAGTAAAATATGTCTCAAAATATTTTCAAAAAAAACTATGGCCAAAATCACAACTCAAATAGGCAGCAAACAGGCCGACAGTGACAGTGGCTTCCATGCAGTTTTTAGAAAGATTTTTGGGCTATTTTTGAGTAGATTTTTTGAAAAAAAGATTCTAATTTTCAAGAACTTTTCAACGGTATAAAGTACGTCGAAAACGGAGTTTGGGAAGAGGTCGAAAAAGCCTCAAAAAGTAGGCAGTTCCAGGCTGTGGCGCACAGGAGCAGCCGCAGTCTGTTCCAGGAGGTTTTTAGCATCTTTTCAAGCTGTTTTTGAGCATATTTTTACATTAAAAAAATAGTACTTTTTGAGAGCTTTCTTTTGGTATAAAGTACGTCGAAAACGAAGTTCGAAAAAAGGTTGAAAAAGCCTCGTAAAGTTAACAGCGCAGTGCTGTTGCAGCCAGCGGCATTTTTTGTGGTTCGGATAGTTTTCTCAGACGTTTTTTGGGCACTTTTCCAACAATTTTTTTGACAAAATTTTTTCATATTTTGAGTGCTTTCGAACGGTATAAAGCTCGTCAAAAATAGAGCTCGGATGAGGTGGCTGGAGCCGCTTGAATGTGGCGGCTAGGTGGTGCCGGCAGTGGCTAGTGGTGGTATGGTAGTTTCTCTCTCCCGGGGTTGGTTTGTAATGATTTTCAGAGAGATACGGGACTGATTTGATATATATTGATATATCAGATAGTATCAGAGAAGTCTGATGCAATAAGGACACATGAATCAGAGATAAAAAATGATTATTTCAGCTTATCTTTTTCGGGAGACAGAAACGCTTCAGCGTTTCACTTGGATCATAAAACTGGGATATATACATATCATGTCTTGTTTATCCTGTTAATTTAATTAATTCAAAATTTTAGTTTTTAATTAAAATATTTTGTAATGAAAAACAAAATTAAGTTTTTTTAATTAATTAATTTTAATTAAATGAAAAAGTTTTAGATATTTTATTTTTTCACAAAATATCATGTTTAAGATGATTTTTTACAAAATTGAATATCTTCAAAAAATGTAGAAATTAATTTTAGATTTTGAATTAATTAAATAAAAAAATATTTAATCGAAATAAATTAATATTTTATAAAAAATGTGGAATGGAAAATAAAACAAATAAATACCTTTAATCACTACCTTAATTGAAAAACTGAAAGAAAAAATTTGCATTTATTAAATTTTATTTGTTACACATTTAAACACGAAAAAATTGTTTGATAAAGCAAAATCTTTAGGTTTTATGCAAGATAGTAGATGCCCTCCCATTGAGGCATGCTATTTTCAGGTTACCAGAATACTGGCGAATTAATTTTAAAATGGTAGAGGGAAGAAAATTAAAATAAATTTAAAGTTTTGCTCATCATAATTAACAGTTTTTTTAATTATGTGATTCTCATGATTAAAATAACTTTTAACCCACTCGCTTCAATACACAAATAAAATAAATTTACGGGACCAAATTTTATTGACTGAAAATGTAACTTGGATATAGCTTTAAGTACCAACGGTTTTTCTTCAATACTAGAAAATGTGTCTATTTCAGAAAAAAAATTTCCTTTAGGCCAAAAGGCATGAAGAAGAAAAAGATTCAGAAACAGGGATACACAATTTTCAGGGTAGTTAGTAGGCCACAGACTGGTGTGAAAAAATTAAAAGGCAGATGTTTTCACTGCAACCAGACACGGCAATGAAAAAAGCTGTGTCCATTATTTCATAGACGACAGATCGAACATGGTAATTTATGTTCACTAGTTGTGGAAACATGTTTAGCTGTGTTATCTACCGGTACTTGGTGTAAAGATACGGGAGGCACTAATCGTGTTTGCAATTTATTGCAGGGGTTGCAGAAAACTCGATAACTTGTGATGAAAAAATTTACCTGCATGTGGGTAATAATACAAAAGTAACAGCAGTTGTAGTATGAGATATCACGCTCAGTTTTGGTAGAGATTGGATTTTAATATTGAAAGATTGTCTCTGTGTACCTGCCATTAGAAGAAACTTAGTTTTCGTTTTTAGATTGGTTAAAAATAAATATTTGATTTATTTTAATAACCCTATGGTTATTAAGGATAATAAACGGGTTACCTGTTCTAGTACATTGGTGGATGATTTTTATATTATTACTCCAATCTCTCATATACTTCAACTAACTAAAATGAATAGCAAATTTAATTTACCATATAAGAAAAAATTTTCCTCTTGAATGAACCAAATATTTCTTTGGCACTTACGCTTGAGTCATATTAATCTAAAAAGGATAAACAGACTGGTAGCAGATAGAATTTTGAATTCACTGAAAGTGCAGGCACTTTCAGACCGTAAATCTTGCTTAGAAGGTAAAATGACTAAAAGGCTTTTTTCAGCCAAAGGCTATAGAGCAAAAGAACAATTGGAGCTGCTTCATTCTGATATGTGTGATCCTATGACAACTCGGGCTAGAGGTGGCTTTGAGTACTTTGTCAGTTTCATTGATGATTACTCAAGGTATGGATATATTTACCTGATGCACTGTAAGTTTGAATGCTTTGAGAAATTCAAAGAATTCAAGACGGAGGCGGAGAAGCGTCTGGGTAAAAATATCAAATCAGTACGATCCAACTGTGGTGGGGGATACCTCTTTGAAGAGTTTAAGGACTACTTGTTATCAGAGGTGATTACATCTTAGTTGACTGCACGTGGCACTCTGCAGCAGAATGGTGTAACAGTAAGAAAGAATATAACTTTTATGGTGATAGTAAGGTCCATGATGGATTATTTAGGTTTAGCTAATTCGTTTTGGGGACTTGATTTAGAGACATCGACTTACATTCTGAACATGGTTCCGTCTAAATCAGTACCTTCTACTCCCATAGAATTATAGATCGAGCATAAGCCTAATCTAAAATACATTTGGATTTGGTGGTGTCCAGCACATGTGCTGAAAGGGAACATGGGTAAGTTAGAACCGAGATCAAAAAATTATTTCTTTGTGTGGTATCCTAACAGAACGAAAGGTTTTCTATTTTATAATTTTAAGGATCATAAGGTTATTGTTAACACCAATGCCCAATTTTTGGAAGAAGATTATATTATAGATCACAGGCCCAAAAATAACATTGTTCTAGCAGAACTGAGAGAAAATACCTGTAGAACGAAAGAATAAGTTACTGATATTCCATTAGCTTGAAGTAGTGGGAGGATTATCAGGACAAGTGCAAATCAAGAATAGAGTGCTGATGCACAGGGTTCAGATTCTGCATAGCGCGTTACTGCTTGTACACAGACATAGGTAGTGTGTCATCGTAGTGGGAGGGTTGTTCATCAACCTGATCGGTATACGTTCTTAAGAGAGGAAGAGTGGAGTAGACGGGAAAGTTAAAACCTTCAAAGCTAGGTTTGTTGCTAAATGGTTCACTTTGAAAGAAGGGATCCATTATAAGAAAACTTTTTCGCCAATAGCCATGGTTGAGTCTATTTGGATTCTCTTATCTATTGTGCTCATTCCGACTATGAAATATGGCAAATGGATGTCAAGGCAGCTTTTCATAATGGAAGTCTTGATGAGTCTATCTATATGATACAACTAGACGAATTCATTGCAAAGGATCAGGAACACATGTTGTGTAAGCATAAGAGATTCATTTATGGACTTAAGCAGGCATCAAGGTCTTAAAACACTCGGTTTGATCAAGCCATTAAGTTTTATGATTTTGATCAGAGTCTGGATGAGTCCTGTGTGTACAAGAAGTATAACGGAAGCGTGGTGATCTTCCTAGTACTTTATGTTGACAATATTTTGCTCATCGGAGACAATGCAGGGGCATTTTCTACGATTAAAGTATGGTTATCTCGACAGTTCAATATGGAGGACTTAGAAGAAGCCAATCACATCCTTGACATCAAGCTCGTGTAAAATCAAAAATAAAATATGTTGGGCTTATCACGAGCAAAGCATATCGATGATATCCTTGCTCATTTTAGCATAGAGGATTCTAATAAATGATTTTTCTCTTTCAAGCAAGGAATAACCCTATCCAAGGATTAGTATCCTATGACGCCTGATGAGATAGAGAAGATGAAGGCATGAGCATTAGACTGCGATAAAAAATATAATAAAGTATCGAAAAATGATTAAAAATTATATGTTGGTTTACCAAGCAGATAGTCTAGTACTTTTGGGGTATACAGACTCAGATTTCTAGTCAGACATAGAACTTACATCAGGAGAAAGCCTTGCAGATCCTTTACAAAAAAACTTATCGGCTAAGCTTTTTGATAGTCATGTAGAGGACATGGGAGTCAGATGTATGACAGTATGATTTTGAGTATAAGTGAGAGATTGTTAGGGTTGGTATACTAAAAACTATATTTTTAGTATTTAATTTTATTTTAATAAAATAAATTTTTTATTTTATAAAATTTTTTATGAGCAATGCATGTGTATCATTTGTTTAATGTTATATATGAATATCTGATATTCTGTATAGTATTTAATCTGGTGTGTAGAGTACGACTTGCACACAGAAGATCAAGTTTTAGATTTTTGCAGAATATAAGTTTTATATTCATAGTTTAGATGAAAATAGACATACCATCTATACGATTGTGGCACAGAGTTTTAGTAGGTCTATATTGATTACGAGAAATAGATAATGGCGTCGTCTATTGTTCCGACTCTCTGTACCAGTACATTTTGTATGTATTGAACGGGACATTTGGGGTAATTAATTTTATAGTAACTATATAAATTAATCCATATCCTAAGATTATTATAAATAGTGCTTATCCTCTTAATCTTGAAATAATTATTGATTTGCGTATATTTAATATTTATTATTTTGATTCATTAGAGAGTGCAATCTTATATAGGTTTATATTCTCGGTGAATTAGAAAGCGGTATTATTTATATGGAGAATATTAATTATTGACGGAATCCACGTCCTAAAAGATCAGGATTGACATATCCCCTTAAGAAAGCTTATAAATTTTTCCTGGGCCAAACCCTACAGGTGGATTTGATTATCCGACAGTCAAATAAGTTAAACAAAATGGGTTAAGGATTATAATGATGTCAATTAAATTAAATTATCGAAAATTAAATTTAATTGGTGGGTATCGAGAATCTTAACGTTGGGAGAAACAGTAAGCATTTAATAACAAGAGTTCAATTCAAGATGGTTTTGAGATTATGGGTCATAGTGCAATTATAGTTCTTTAGTGGTGTAAACTATAATATAGTGTTTTATGGAAATTGTACAAACCGCTGCTGATTTTTCATAATTGCAGATACGGTTATGAGGTTTTCTTAATTGCGAAAAATACTGATACGTGTTTGTGTTCCATTGAAGTCTTACTCATAATTACTCCCCAGGTCCCTGTTGTTGCCCTATAAATATGTGGGTAGGCTGAACTAGTTTCATAACTTGTTTTCTAAGACTAAAGCTTTCCAGGTTCTGTCGGTACAAATTCTCGATAGTTCGTAACCCACACTACATTTGAGAATCGCATAAAGGAATACAGTAGAAGATCTGATTGGAGCTTCAACTTGGATTGAAATCATAGTTGAAGATTCGACCAGTAAAAATGTATTCTTCTAAATTAACTTTGAATGTACGGATTTTATTTTGATCGTTCGTCATCAAAAGTTTTATCTGGAGCCCGTTTTGACGTTTGCTCGTCCAGTTAATTTTTTTAGATAGTCATTTGCAAAAACAAAGATCTTTTAAATTTTACGTCTAACAATTGGTATCCAGCCGTTTTGTTTTTTGTTTTCGGTTATCGGGATCGGGTAGTTTTAGAACTGTTGCTAACTTTGTCTGGCAGGCATTCTAATCCCGATTTTATAATCGTCATTTATTTTTTATGTTTGATTAAATGGTGTGAATGATGATTATTTTTTTAATCACAAGGGTTGAGCGTGATAGATCGAATGTGAGTCTCTGGGACATAGGATCGGTGTAATTGCTTGTTTCTATTTTTAAAATATCTGTTTAGATTATTTAAGAACATGTTGAACATATTCAAGAATATGAAGAACGGAGACAGCACTGGCAGCGGTTTGGATTTTTATGGGCAACGAATCGCGATAAGTTTTTAATGGTTTTAAACAATTTTTTTCAGTGAGTTTTTCTGCAGTATTTATGTACAAAAATAAGTTTAAAACGAGAAAAAATCACCAAAATAGCTTGGTTTTGGCGACAATTTTTATGATTTTTTGGGCCATTTTTTGGACTATTTTTGGACATTTTTTTAAACATAAAATAATAGTAAAATATGCATCAAAATATTGTCAAAAATTAGAAAAAAAAATAGCCAAAATCACAACCCAAACAGGCGATAAACAGACCGACTACGGCAGTGGCTTCCACGCAATTTTTCGATAGTTTTCTGGGTTGTTTTTTAGCAGAATGTTTGACAAAAAGATTCTACTATTCAAGATCTTTTCAACAGTATAAAGTACATCGAAAATGGAGTTTGGGAAGAGGTGACAAAGGCTCAAGAAGTTGGCAGCTCCAGGCGGCGGTGCACAGGAGCGGCAGTAGTCTGTTCCAAGAGATTTTTCGGTGTCTTTTCAAACTATTTTTTAGCAGATCTTTTCATAAAAAAAGTATTTTTGAGAGATTTCTTTTTTTACAAAGTACGTCGAAAACGGAGTTCAAGAAGAGGTCGAAAAAGCCTCAGGAAGTTGGTGGCGCAGTGTTGTTGCGGCCAGCAACGTTTTTTGCGGTTCGAGAAGTTTTTTCGACCTTTTTTTGGGCAGTTTTCTAGCAAATTTTTTGACAACAAAATCTCATATTTCGAGAACTTTTCAACTATATAAAGCAAGATCGTCGAAAATGGAGCTTGGATGAGGCGGTAGGAGCCGCCGAAGGCAGCAGGTAGGTGGCGCCGGTGGTGGTCCGACAGTTTCTCTCCCCTGGGGCAACTTTGTGTTGATTTTCTGATAGATACAGGACTAATTTGATATATATTGATATATCAAATAGTATTAGGGAAGCCTGATGCAATCAGGGTACAGGAATCAGAGATAAAAGTGAATTATTGCAGCTTATCCTCTTCGGGAGACTAAAATGCATCAGCATTTCACTTAGATCATAAAATCGAGATATATGCATATCATGTTTATATATATGTGAACTGCGTGGATGATTGCATATCTGTTTTATTTATCTTGTTAATTTAATTAATTCAAAAATTCAGTTTTAATTAAAATATTTTGTAATTTAAAAATAAAATTAAGTTTTTTTTAATTAATTAATTTTAATTAAATGGAAAAACTTTAGATATTTTGTTTTTTACAAAATATCCCGTTTAAGATGATTTTTTATAGAATCGAATATATTAAAAAAACTTGAAAATTAACTCCAAATTTTGAATTAATTAAATAAAAAAATATTTAATCAAAATAAATTATTATTTTTTAAAAAATGTAGAACAAAAAATAAAATAAATAAATGTCTTTAATCACTGCCTTAGCTGAAAAGCAAAAGAAAAAACTTTACATTTATTAAATTTTATTTATTACGCATTTAAACACAAAAAATTAGTTTGATAAATCAGAATCTTTAAATCGTGTACACGGGAAGATATTTGATACTTTCAGATCATGTATTTTTCAAAATTAATAAATTTATTTTAATTGAACAGATTTTTAAAATCCCTAAAAATATTTTAAAAATCTAAGTGGGAAAGAAAATTTATTCACAGATAAATCTCACGGTCTCTATCATCAGTTTGTAGGCGATGAAATTAAACCCTGCGTGTTGGTAGTAAGCCTTCCTCTCCAATGGACAGATTAATTGCGGTATCGCCAGTACAAATCTCCTTTAGGGATAATTCTGAATAATTGTTAGTGTGAATCACTTCTCCATATGAAGAGTTAATTGCGAAGTGATTGATTTGGGATTAGGTAATGGTTAAGACTTATCTTTATAAAATAGTATCCTCTCCATCTGAGTCACTGCTATTATATACTGGACCAAAACTATGCCAACTATTTAATTTTACTTCGCATGATCTGTTGTCTAGATTGTAAAATTAAAAAGAATTGGCATGTCTGGTTTTATGAAGGATAGTAGACGTCCTCCTATTGGGGCATGCTATTATCAGGTTACCAGGATGCTGGTGAATTAATTTTAAAATGGTAGAGAAAAAAATTTAAAGTAAATTTGAAATTTTGCTCATCATAATTAATAATTTTTTTAATTATGTAATTCTTAGAATTAAAATGATTTTCAATCTACTCGCTTCAATAGTCAAAGAAAACAAATTTACAGGACTAAATTTTGTTGACTGAAAAAGTAATTTGGATATAGCCTTAACTACCAATGGTATTCCTTCAATACCAAGAAATGTGTCAATTTTAGATAAACAGACTCGTAGCAGATGGACTATTGAGTTCATTAGCAGTGGAGGCACTTTCAGTCTGTGAATCTTGCTTAGAAGGTAAAATGACAAAGATGCCCTTTTCGGCCAAAAACTATAGAGCTAAAGGGCCGTTAGAGCTAGTTCATTCTGATGTGTGTGGTCCTTTGACAATCTAGGCTAGAGGTGACTTTGAGTAATTTGTCAGTTTTATTGATGATTACTTAAGGTATGGATACATTTACCTAATGGACCGTAAGTCAGAAAACTTTGAGAAATTCAAACAATTCAAGGCGGAGGTGGAGAAGTGTTTGGGTAAAAGTATCAAATTACTATGATCCAACTGTGGTGGGGAATACCTCTTTGAAAAGTTTAAGAACTACTTGTCATCAGAGGGTATTACATCCCAGTTGACTGCACCTGGCACTCCGCAACAGTATGATGTAGCAGTAAGAAAGAATATAACTCTTATAGAGATGGTAAGGTCCATGATTGGTTATTCAAGTTTACTTGATTCGTTTTATGGACTTGCTTTAGAGACAGCAGCTTACATTTTGAACATGGTACTGTCTAAGCCAGTACCTTCTACTCCTATAGAATTGTAGACCAGGCGTAAGCCTAATCTGAAATACATTCGAATTTGAGGTGTCCAGCACATATGTTGAAAGGGAACGCATGCAAGTTAGAACTGAGGATAGAAATTTGTTTTTTTGTGGGGTATCCCAAGAGAACGAAGAGTGGTCTATTTTATAATTCGAAGGATCAGAAGGTCATTGTTAACACCAATGCCAGATTCTTGAAAGAAGCTAATATTATGGATCACAGACCCTAAAGTAACATTGTTCTAAAAGAACTAAGAGAAAATACCAGTAGAACAAAAGAATAAGTCACAGATATTCTATTACCTCGTCGTAGTGCAAATCACAAAATAGAGTGCGGATGCACATGATTCAGATTCTACACAGCGTGGTACTGCTAGTACACTGGCGCAGGTAATGCCTTGTCGTAGTGGAAGAATTGTTCATCAACCTGATCGGTATATGTTCTTGGGAGAGTCTTTTGACAGGATCTCAGCAAAACTAAATACTGAACCATGTAACTACAATGAAGCACTTCAAGAGAAAGATGCAGATCTTTGGCAAAGGGTAATGAATTCATGGAAGGAATCTATGTATTTCAATCAGGTTTGGAAACTTGTAAAACAACCCGAAAGGATAAAATTCATTGGATGCAAGTGGATCTACAAGAGAAAGAGAGGAGTAGACGGGAAGGTTGAGACCTTTAAAGCTAGACTTGTTGCTAAAGGGTTCACTCAGAAAGAAGAAAACAATTATGAGAAAACCTTTTCATCGATAGCCATTCTTAAGTCTATCCGGATTCTCTTACCATTGCGCTCATTTCAACTATGAAATATGAAAAATGGATGTCGAGACAACTTTCCTTAATGGAAGTCTTGATATGTGTATCTATATAATACAACTAGACAGATTAATTGCAAAGGGTCAGGAGCACATGTTGTGTAAGCTTAAAAGATTCATTTATGGATTTAAGCAGGCATCAATATCTTGAAACACTTGGTTTGACCAAGCCATTAAGTCTTATGGTTTTGATCAGAGTCCAAATGAGTCATGTGTGTACAACAAGCATGACAGAAGCGTGGTGATCTTCCTAGTACTTTATGTAGACGATATCTTGCTAATTAGAAATGATGTGGGGCATTATCTACGGTTAAAGTATGGTAATCTGGGTAGTTTGATATGAAAGACTTGGGAGAAGCCAGTCACATCCTTGGAATCAAGCTCGTGCGAGATCGGAAACAAAGGGTGTTGGGGCTTATCACAAGCAAAGTATATCGATGATATCCTTGCCCGTTTTATCATGCAGGATTCCAAGAAAAGGTTTCTTCCTTTCAAGCATGGAATCACTCTCTCTAAGGATAAGTGTCCTATGGCACCTGATGCGATAGAGAAGATGAAGGTGATTTCTTATGCTTTAGCAGTAGGAAGCCTCATGTACGCTATACTTTGCACTAGACCCGACATTTTCTTTGTCGTTGGCATAGTTAGCAGATATCAGTCTATCCTAGGGTAAGAGCATTGGACTACGATAAAAAATATAATCAAGTACCTAAAAAAGACAAAGGACTATATGTTGATTTACCAGGCTGACAGTCTAGTACTTTTGGGGTACACAGGCTCAGATTTCTAGTCAGATATAGAGCTTACATCAGAAGACAACTTTGCAGATCCTTTACAAAGAGCTTACTGACTAAGATTCTTGATATTCATGTAGAGGACATGGAAGTCAGATGTATGGTAACATGATTTAGAGTATAAGTGGGAGATTGTTAGGATTGGTATATTAAAAATCATGATCTTAGTAATTAATTTAATTTTAATAAAATAAATTTTTTATTTTATAAAAATATTTATGAGCAATGTATGTGTATCATTTGTTTAATGTTATACATGAATATCTGATATTCTGTATAGTATTTAATCTGATGTGTAGAGTACGGCTTGCACACAGAAGATCAGATTTTAGGTTCTTGCAGAATATAAATTTTATATTCACAGTTTTGATGAAAATAGACATACCATCAGTACGACTGTGGTACAGAGTTTTTGTAGGCCTGTCTTGGTTATAGGGAATATAGATAATGGCGTCGTCTATTGTTCTGACTCTCTGTGCCAGTACACTTTGTATGTATTGAACGGGACATTTGGGGTAATTAATTTTATACTAACTATATAAATTAATTCACACCCTAAGATTATTATGAATAATGCTTATCCTCCTAATTTGCATTTATTTAATATCCATTGTTTTGATTCATTAGATTGTGCGATCTTGTATCGGTCTATATTCTTGGTGAGTTAGATAGCATAATTATTTATATGGCGAATATTAATTATTTATGAAATTCACGTCCCAAAATATTGGGATTGGTGATACCCCCTTAAGGAAGCTTATAAATTTTAACCGGGCCAAACCCTATAGGTGGATTTGATTATTCGGCGGTTAAATAAGTTAAGTAAAAGGGCTTAAGAAATATCAAGATGCCGATTAAATTAAATTATCAATAATTAAATTTAATTAGCGGGTATCAGAAATTTTAATGTGGGAAGAAATGGTAAGTATTTAATAACAGGAGCTTAATGCAAGATGATCTTGAGATTATGGGTCAGAGTGTAATTATGGTTCTTTAGTGGTGTGAATTATAATTTAATATTTTACGAAAATTGCAGAAACCGCTGTTAGTTTTTCATAATTGCAGATACCGCTATGAAGTTTGCTTAGTTGCAGAAACTACTGGTACGTGTCTGTGTTCTACTAGAAGTCTTACTCATAATTACTCCCTAGGTCCCTGCTGTAACCTTATAAATATGCGGGTAGCCTGAACTAGTTTCATAACTTGATTTATAAGACTAAAGCTGTCCAGGTTCTGTTGGTACGATTTTTCAATAGTTCGTAACCCAAACTACGTTCGGGAATCGCATAAGGAAATACAGTAGAAGATCTTACAGGAGCTTCAACTTTGATTTAAATCATTGTTGAAGATTCGACTGGTAAAAAGGTATTCTTATAAATTAACTTCGGATGCACGGGTTTTATTTTGATCGTTCGTCATCAAAAGCTTTATCTGCAGCCTGTTTTGGCGGTTGCCCGTCTAGTTAATTTTTTCAGATAATCGTTTGCAAAAATAAAGATCTTAATAGTTTTTCTTCCAACATTAAAGTACTTGTTCTAGAAATCAGCACTAACAGGGAGACTAGCTCGGTGGTTGTTACTACTGTCAGAGTTTGATCTCAAGTTCGTCACCAGAAAGTTGATAAAGGGCAGAGCGGTGGCAGAGTTCTTGGCAGATCAACCGGTCGAAAGAGATGAAGATGTCGAGTTCTAGTTTCCTAATGAGCAGCTCATGGGAGTCAAGGACGACAAATGGACTTTGTATTTTGATGGTATATCTAATCAGTATGCCTATGGAATATGAGTTCTCCTTGTTATCCCTGACGAGTCACATGTTCCCCTGTCTTTGAAACTCAACTTTGAAGTTACGAACAACTATGTTCAGTACAAAGCATGCTTAACCAAGTTAAAGGAAGCCCTAGAATTAGGGGCAAAGAAACTAGAAGTCATCGGGGATTCAGCATTGGTGGTTTCATAGCCAAGATGAGAATGGAAGGTTGAGGATGTGACCCTAATTCTCTACTATCAAGAGCTGGAGAAGTTAATACCATGCTTTGAATCAGTGGTTTTCACTCATGTTTCGCGATTGCAGAATAAGTTTGTTGACGCCTTGGCTACCCTGGCATCAATATTGACATATCGTCTGGAGTTAAGATGAGGCCATTGATAATTGAGCAGAAAAGAAAACCTGCATATGAGATGATAGCAGAAATTGAAGAAAGCACAGATGAACTCCCTTGGTTCTTTGACATTCAGAATTTCGTGAAAAAAAGAAAATACCCCAAGTTTGCCACCAATAATGATAAAAGGCGATAAGGAGATTATCTGCACAGTTTGTTATTTGTGGGGAAAAGTTGTATAAACGAGGGCATTCCAGGGTCAACAAGCTATGTGTTAGCAGTGAAGAAGGCCAAGAATTGATGAAAGAAATACACGCTGTAATCTGCGGCCTTACATGAGCGAAAATATGTTAGCTAAGAAGATCATGCGGCAAGGGTATTTTCGAATGGCAATGGAAACGGACTGCATACAGTTTGTGATGCCATAAGTGTCAGATCCACACAAACCTTGTGCACATTCCTTCATCCCACCTGTACAGCTTGATGTCACCATGGCCGTTTTCAGTATGAAGAATTGATGTGATTGGCAGAATAACACCAAAAGCCTCGAATAAACACGAATTCATTGTGGTGGCCATTGACTATTTTACCAAGTAGGTGGAAGTTCCTCCTACTCGGTGTTGAAAGCCTCTCGCGTCGCCAAATTTATTAAGCAGAATATCATTTGTCGATAAGGGGTTCCCAAGAGGTTATCTTAGACAATGGTTTGCACTTTCAAGGTGAAGTCCTATATCTTTTCGAAGAATATCGGATAGTGGCTTATAAGCCATCGCCGTATCGGCCACAAACCAATGGCGCAGTTGAAGCGGCAAACAAGAATGTAAAGAAGATTTTGATTAAGATGATCAGCTCACACAAAGATTGGCTGGAGCATCTACCATTTGCACTATGGGGATACAGGACATCATTTAGAGCTTCAACAGGAACCACACCTTATTCTTTAGTGCATGGAATAGAAGCTGTTCTTCTCATTGAAGTAGAAATTCTTTCATTAAGAGTAATGGCTGAGGATAATATCCCGAAAGCAGAATGGCAGAGAAATCGAATGGAGGAGCTACTCTTGTTTGACGAAAGAAGGCTGCAAGTTGTATTTCATATTCAAGAATACCAAAAGAGGATAGCCCGCGCATTCAACAAGAAGGTAAAGACTCGGGATCTAAGAGAAGGTGACTGGTTCTTAAGGAAATCAGGGCTCTTATTTTTACCCAAGAGGTAAGTTCAAGGCAAACTGGTCCAGGCCATTTCTAATCAAAACTATTATGACCGATGGTGCAGTAATTATCATAGGCCAAGATGGTAGCACGTTCTCTACTCCGATTAACCTGGACCAGCTCAAAAAATACTACCCTTGAGAGAAAAATAAATAAAATAAAAGCTCACTTTGTTGAAAATTGAAAAGGCGACCCAGGCAAAAGTTAGAACAGCCTGCAAGGACAACCTTGGCAAAAGTTAAGACATCATAAAAAGAGAGTGTAAATACCTGAACTACAGCCTAATTCCACCTTTGAATTTTGATAATAAAGTCATTCACATTGTAAGAATCGAAAAACTTTAAATAATTTGAGAATCTTTTTCAGATAAACATGAAATTTTTATTACTTTGGCCATGAATACAAAGATTTGGAAATATAAGGAGGGCACACAAGTCTTAAACTCTAAAAACAAAAGAAAGCCATGAAATCTTGAAAAGCGAAGCAGGTCCCTCAAATTTCCTCCTATCTGACAACTGTTTTCCTTCCTCTTTGTCTCTTTTCTCTCTATCCTAAATCAACAATGTCGTATACTCCTAAAAAAACTTTGGGTATTGCAATTCCTGCATCTCCATCAGAGAACGAGATGGCCAAGACTCTTGATACTTCGCAAAAAGTAGGGCCTGAAGTGAAGATGAGTACACATGGCCCTGAACACCATGGAATATGATTTGACTCCGATCGAACTGCAGTATGATTTGATGTGGATAGTATAAAGTGGACAATCGCAGGACGATCAGTACCACACCAGGATAGTCCATAGTGGTTAAATTCATGATAAGTATCCGCCACTAAGAACACTGCAAAGTGATGTCTACTCCCATTAGAGAGGAAAGATACTGCCTCCAACCTATCTCAGTACTGCATACCGAATAGTAAGGACGATAGACGAGGGTCGCGGCATTGTTCCTATCTGTGGCCAGTTTCTGCATAAGGTTCACCTTCTCCATCAGCTAGATCTGTAAAAGAGTTTTACAAGTAAAAACTGAGAAAAATCAGTAAAAGGAGAGATGTGTGAGAAAATAAGGCAAGAAAATAAAGTAAAAAATGAAGCAAAAGGAGAGTAAAGCGATAAAAATTGAGAGAAATAAAGCAAAATGGGAGAAGAGTGGTAAAAATTGTGAGAAGAAGTGAGTATGAGCGCATCATCAATTCTGTAAAAATGGCCAACAAGAATTATGAGATGGACAGAGGACATGATGATGGGCCTTGGGAGCCCGAGCTCAAACTAGATGAGTGGGGTAGAAGAGGTTGGATAGGAAAACAAGAAAGTGCCCTCGGAGGATATCAAAGTATATGACTTATGGCCTACGAACCACCATGAATGCACTCATGATGGTTGAGTTGGAGTGAAACTGGCCCGCTTCAGGGCATACTGGAGGGCCCCTAACATCCTCTGTTTTCGATCTCGCACAAGCTTTATCCCAAGGATGTGATTGGCTTCTCCCAAGTCCTTCATATCGAACTGCCCAGGTAACTATACTTTAACTGTAGATAATGCCCACACATCATTTTCAATGAGCAAGATATCGTCTACATAAAGTACTAGGAAGATCACTACGCTTTGTCATGTTTCTTGTACACAGAGGACTCATCCGAACTCTGGTCAAAACCATACGACTTTATGGCTTGATCAAATCGAGTGTTTCAAGACCTCGATACCTGCTTAAATCCATAAATTATCTCTTAAGCTTAAACAACATGTGCTCCTAGTCCTTTGCAATGAAGCCATCGGGTTGTATCATATAGATACACTCATGAAGACTTCTGTTAAAGAAAGCGATCTTAACATCCATTTGCCAGATTTCGTAATTGAAATGAGCAGCAATAGATAAGAGAATTCGGATAGACATAAGCATAGCTATCGGCGAAATTTTTTTCCTCATAATCAATCGCTTCTTTCTTAGTGAATCCTTTTGCAACAAGCCTAGCTTTGAAGGTTTCAACCTTCCCATCTGCTCTTCTCTTCCTCTTGTAGGTCCACTTGCATCTAATAGGTTTTATCCCTTCGGGTGGTTCTATAAGTTTCCAAACATGGTTGAAATACATAGATTCCATATCAGAATTCATAGCCTTTTGTCAAAGATCTGCATCTTTATCCTGAAGTACTTCATTGTAGTTACAAGATTCAGTATCCAGTTCTGCCGAGATCTTATCAAAAGAATCTCCAACAAACATATACCAATCAGGTTGATTAACAACCCTCCCATTACGACGAGGCACTACATGTGTCTGTGTACTAGTAGTAACACGCTGTGTAGAATCTAAACCCTATGCATCAGCACCCTGTTCATAATTTGCACCTGTCCCGATAATTCTCCTACTACGACGAGGCAATGGGATCTTAGTGACTTGTGATTCCTCTTTCATTCTACTGGTATTTTCTCTCAGTTCTTCCAAAATAATATTGCTTTTGGGACTGTGGTCCATAGTATAATCCTCTTTCAAGAATTAGGTATTGATGCAAACAATGACCTTTTAATCCTTAAGATTATAAAATAGTCCACCATTCATTCCCTTGGGATACCCCACAAAGAAATAGACTTCTGCCCTCGGTTCCAACTTACCCGTGTTCCCTTTTAGCACATGTGCTGGACACCCCCAAATCCGAATGTGTTTCAGACTAGGCTTACACCCGATCCACAATTCTGTGATGGTAGAAGGTACTGACCTAGAAGGTACTAAGTTCAGAATGTAAGTCGTTGTCTCTAAAGTGAGTTCCCAAAATGAATCGGGTAATTCTGAATAACTCATCAAGAACCTTACCATCTCCATAAGAGACCAATTCCTTCTTTCTGCTATACCATTCTGCTGTAGAGTGCTAGGTGCAGTCAACTGAGATATAATCCCTTCTGATGACAGGTAATTCCTAAACTATCCAAAGAGGTACTCTCCACCACGGTCGGATCGTAGTGATTTGATACTTTTACCCGGATACTTCTCTGCCTCCACCTTGAATTCTTTGAATTTCTTAAAGCAATTAGATTTACGGTGCATCAGGTAAATATATCCATACCTTGAGTAATCATCAATAAAACTGACGAAGTACTTAAAAAAACCTCTAGCCCGGATTGTCATAAGACCACACACATCAGAATGAACCAGCTCCAATGCTTCTTTAGCTCTATAGCCTTTTGCTGGAAAGGCCTCTTGGTCATCTTACCCTCTAAGTAGGATTTAGAAACTGAAAGTGCTTCCACTTCCAATGAACTCAAAAGTCCATCTGCTACCATCTTGTTTATCCTTTATAGATTAATATGACCCAACCGTAAGTGCCAAAGAAACGTTTGGTTCATTAAAGAAGAAAATTTTCTCTTATATGGTAAATTTGATATGTTATTCAATTGAGTCAGTTGCAGTGTAGGAGAGATTGAAGTAATAGCATAAAAATTATCCACCAATGTACCTGAATAGATAACCCATTTATTATCCTTAATAACCATAGAGTTATTAAAATAAAATAAATATATGTCTTTAACCAATCTACAAACGGAAACTAAGTTCCTTCTAATGGAAGGTACATAAACACAATATCTCAATATTAAAATCCGATCTCTACGAAAACTGAGAGTGGCATCTCCTATTGTAACTGTTGTTACCTTTGTATTATTGCTCATATGCAGGTAAATCTCCCCATCACTAAGTTGTTAGGTTTCCTAGAACCCTTGCAATGAATTACAGACATAATTAGTGACTCCCGTATCAACACACCAGGTACCGTTAGATAACATCGCCAAATATGTTTCCACAACCAGTGAACAGAAATTACCTTATTTGTTTTGCCTTCTAAGAAATACTGAACATATCTTTTTCCAGTGCCGTGTTTGGTTGTAGTAAAAAATCTGTGTTTTGACTTTTTCACACCAGTCTGTGGCCCACTAACTACTCTGGAAACTGTCTCTCTATTTTTAAACTTTTTTTTCTTCATGCCTTTTGGCTCAGAGGAAAGAATCTTTTTAAAAAATAAACACATTTTTCGGTATTGATGAAATATCATTGCTGGTAAGTTATATCCAACTTACTTTTTCAATTAACAAAATTCGATCCCGTTAGTTTGTTTTTTTTTTAGTATTGAAGCGAGTGGATTGAAAGCCATTTTAATCATGAGAATTACATAATTAAAATACCGTTAATTATGACGAGCAAAATTTTGAATTTATTTTAATTTAGCTTCCTCTACCATTTCAAAATTAACTCGCTAGTAGACTGGTTCCCTGTGAATAGCATGCCTTGTTGGAGAACGTTTACTATCCATCGTTTGTCCAGACTTGCTAATTCTTTTTAATTTTACTATCTAGACAACTAACTTTATCAAGTAAAATTAAATAGCCAACATAGTTTCAGTCTAGTATATAATAGCAGTGACTCAGATAAAGATGATACTATTATATACAGTTAAGTGTTAACCATTCCCAAATCCCAAATCAATCGCTTCACATTGAACTCTTCAGATGGAAAAGTGATCCACACTAACAATTATTCAGAATTATTCGTAAAGGAGGTTTGTACTAGCGATACCACAATTAACTGTCCGATGGGGAGGAAGGCCTTACTGTCAACATGCAAGATTTAATTGCATCGCTTACAAACTAGTGATGGAGACCACGTGATTTATCTGTGAACAAATCTCTCTTCCACTTAGATTTTTAAAATATTTTTTAGGATTATAAAAGTTCGTTTAATTAAAATAAATTTATTAATTTCGAAAATCACACGATCTAAAAGAATCAAATATCTTTCCGTGTATACGATTCAAAAGATTCATATTTATCAAACCATCTTTTCGTGTTTAAATGCATAACTAATAAAATTTAATAAATGCACAGTTTTTCCTTTAGCTTTTCAACTAAAGTAGTGATTAAAGGTATTTATTTATTTATTTTTTCATTCCATATTTATTAAAAAAATAATAATTTATTTCAATTAAATATTTTTCCACTTAATTTATTCAAAATCTGAAATTAATTTTCACGTTTCTCCAAGATATTTGATTTTATGAAAAATCATCTTAAACGTGATAATTTGTAAAAAATAAAATATCTAAAGTTTTTTTTATTTAATTAAAATTAATTAATTAAAAAATTTTAATTTTTTTCTATTACAAAATATTTTAATTAAAACTAAAATTTTGAATTAATTAAATTAACAAGATAAATAAAATAGATATGCAACATCCGCACAGTTCATATATATATATAAACACGATATGCTTATATCCCGGTTTTATGATCAAAGTGAAATGCTGAATCATTTTAGTCTCCTATTGAAGATATGCTGTAATAATTTCTGTCCATCTTTGATTCCTGTATGCTAATTGCATCAAAATTCCCTGATACACTACGATATATACAGATATATCGTACCAATATCAAATATATCAGAAACATCAATCAAAAATTGCCCGGGACAACCGAACGACCGCCGGCCACCAGCCACCGCCGACACCGCCTTGTGCCACCACCTTCAGGCGGTTTTTGTCGCTACCTCGTTGCTCCATTTTTTATGCTTTTTATACCAAAAATATCTTTCAAAAAATAGTATTTTTTATCCAAAAACCTGCTTTAAAATAACTCAAAAAATTGTCGAAAAATTGCCAAGAAAAGCTATCGTAGCTGCTACCCCAAATAGCCCCTATTTGGGCTTTTTTCAGTGGTCTTTTTGTGCCTATTTTTTTTTGAGTAAATAGCTCAAATATTCAGTAACCCGTTGCTTTGAAGAACGCCTTGAAAATAGTCTCAAAACAGCTCTGAAAACATCCCTGAATCAGCGTTGCCGCCTGAGTGCCGCTTGTTTGCCGCTTGTTTTGCACTACTTTTGGCCCATTTTTTTTTATGATTTTTGGATAATATTTTAAGGTATGTTTACTGTTGTTTTATGCCTAAAAATTGCTCAAAAAATATTCCAAAAAATGACCCAAAAACACATCAAAAGCTGTCGCCGAACCACCTGTGGTGGGTTGTTTTTGCTGTTTTTTCTTGTTGTGTTGACTTATTCTTGCTACTATTTTTAATGCATAAAAATTGTAAAAAACTCACCGGAAAAAAACTTTTAAAAGCGTTTAAAAACTTACGGCGATTTGTGGTCTGAAAACCCCGAAACCACCGCCGTTGCCGCTGCCTGTTCTTCGTGTTCTTGGATATTCAACATGTTCTTAAATAATCTAAACAGATATTTAAAAGCATAAAACTAGCTATTACATCAATACCTATGTCCCGAAGGCACACAATCGATTCTAAAAAAAACTTAATCCATCATGGTCAACCCCATGATTAAAAAATAAATAATCATCATTCACGCATTCAACCAAACGTGAAATAAACGATGATCATAAAATCGGGATTAGAACGCTTACAAAATAAGTTAACACAATTTTAAAACTACCCGGCCTCGATAAATCGTAAAAAAAATTAAAACGACTCTGGTACCAATTGTTAGAGGCAAAACAATCAAGATTATTATTTTTAAAAATAATTTCGATAAAAAATTAATTAGACCGAAAAACGCTGAAACGGGCTCCGGATAAAACTTTTGTTGATGAACGATCAAAATAAAAACACGCACAACCACAGTTAATTTAGAAGAATACTTTTTACCAGTCAAATCTTCAACTATATTTTTTATTTCGAGTTGAAGCTCCCGTTAGACTTTCTAATGTATTCTCTTATGCGATTCTTGAATGTAGTGTGGGTTACAATCTATCAAGAACTCGTACCGGCAGAACCTGGACAGCTTTAGTCTTGAATACCAGTTATGAAAATGGTTCAGCCTACCCGCATATTTTTGAGGTTACAACAAGGACCTGTTGAGTAATTATGACTAAAACTTCCAGTATAATGAACACCCATTAGTGATTTTCACAATTAAGCAAATCTCATAGCGGTATCTATAATTATGAAAAACTTGCAGTGGTTTCTGTAATTTTCATAAAATATTGAATTACAATTCATACCACTAAAGAAATATAATTGTACTTTAAGCCATAATCGGAAGACTATCTTACATTGAGCTCTTGTTATTAAATGCTTAACATTTCTCCCCACGTTAATATTCTCGATACCTGCCAATTAAATTTAATTACTGATAATTTAATTTAATCGGTATTTTAAAATTCCTTAAGGCCTTTCGCTTAACTTATTTGACCACCGGATAATCAATCCACCTACAAGGTTTGACCTGGTCAAAACTTATAAGCTTCCTTAAGGAGATATCATCAATTCTGATCTTTCAGGACGTGGATTCCGTCAATAATTAATATTCACTATATAAATAATACTGCTATCCAACTCACTGAAAATATAAACTCATATAAGATTTCCCCCTCTAACGAATCAAGACAAGGAATATTAAATATACATAAATCAATAATTATTTTAGAATTAAGAGAATAAGCACTATTTATAATAATTTTGAAGTGAAAATTAATTTATATAGTCAATATAAAATTAATTACCCCAATGTGTCTGTTTCAATACATACAAAGTGCACTAGCACAGAGAGTCAGAACAATAGACGATACTATTATATGTTCCACATATCTAAGACATGCCTACTAAAATCTGTGCTACAGTCGTACCGATGGTATGTCCATTTCCATCTAAACTGTGAACATAAAATTTATATTCTGCATGAATCTAAAATCTGATCTTCTGTGTATAAGCCGTACTCTAGACACTAGATTAAATACTGTATAGAATAAAGGACATCCATGCATAACATTAAACAAATAATATATATGCATTGCTCATAAAAATTCTCATAAAATAAAAAATTAATTTTATTCAAATTAAAATTAAATACTAAAAACATGATTTTCAGTATACCAGCCCTAATAGCTCCTTTGATGAAAGAGAGATGTGTGTTCATGAAGGGTCGAGGGGCACCACGCGGGCACTTTGAAAGGTTGGAAACAACAAGGACATGCTAATGGAGGATTGCTGAGAAGATCAGAAAAGAAAGACCTTGAGTTTACCTAAAGAAGTAAGGGGCTTCCAGTGAAAGTAGTAGTCAAGCCTCAATGAACGGCGTCCAGGCCAATCAAAGTTTCAGCAAGTACCATCGGGACAAAGTCTTTTCTCGACCATATCTAACCTGCAATGTCAACTAGCAAGCAGCCGACTCATCCCTCAGAAGAAACAAGGAGGTAATGAGCAAGAAGGAAGAAACACAAGGCATAACTATGCCATAATTGCCAAGATTGCTAAGGTCGCCGGTAAGACAGAAACTGTCTATAATCCAAGGAACATAGAGGCAGTCGTCGGATGTCAAGAGAGAGGCCTCCATCTTTAATAAGCCATAGAGTTGTATTATTTGCTGCCGACTAGAGAGAAAGAAAGTTAGCATGATGCAGACTTCCTCGCGGTAAGGTCCAGAATAGCAGGCTGAACATTAGGAGGCTAAACATTAGAAAGCTCGAAAAAGCCAAAAGATTTTTGCGACTGCAACCTTGGAAGTCGCAACCACAATATCCAAAGTACAACCGCAACATCCAGTACATGGTCACAACCTTCTAAACCCTGCAATCGTGTCCTTCCCCTTGTACTTCCTTGCGATCGCAAGGTTCGAACCCTGCGATCGTAAACTTCAAAGGTTGCGGGTGTACCCCTTTTGCACCTTTTTTGTATCTCTTATATTCTGTGATCTCTTTTCTATCGACATTCATGCTGGGCAAGAATAAGAAATAAAATTTGCATAAGTTTAAATAGTAACTCAAGATCTGTATCATGCAATGTACAACCAAGAAAAAGGAAGAATGATGCAAGCACAATCATAAAAGTAAAAAGGTAAAAGGCACGAAGGCCCAAGTGTATTTGAAAGTATAGCAGGGGCACGCTGGCCCGTCAACCAATGAACTGGGGCACGCAGGCTCGAAACACGAATGTATTAGAATGTATTAGAAACTATGAAATAGATAAAGTCAAGGAGGGAGAGGGGGAATCTCTTAACTCTTTCTAATGTCTCCGGTGGACTCAACAGGAAGAGGGCCTAACGTCTAAGGGGCTAGCCTCAGATGAGTCGAACAGCTCCTCTAGGTCATCTCCATCATCATCGTCACTGATAGAAGAGGGTACGACTCTGGAACGGCTTTAGGCTGATGAAGCTAATCCATACGTAGAGGCAGGCTAGGAAGAAGCATGGGACTCACGACATCTGCCCTGTGCAGCACCTCAAATTGGAGCACGTGGCTTTGAAAAAGAAATAAGGGTAAGGGCAGAGAAAAGAACGTAGAAAAGAAAGAGACAAACAATAAGTGGAAGTTGAGAGATACTCACAATCTCAATGGCTGTAGGAGCGAAGATGACCCCCGCTGGACAGAGAGTAGCATCGTGCTGATAGATCAGGGTTCTCATACCATTCATCAGGAGCATGTGGCGATTCAACTAGGTCTGGTCCACCTGCCAAGAGGAAGTAAAAACTAAGCGATTTAAACAAAGAAGGGTAAAAAAAAGAAAGCTGTGAAAAGGAGATAAACCTGGCCAAGATCTGCTCTAAACTATGGGGTTGGAGGAACTAAAATAGGAATATCAAAAGGATACCTCGTAATAAAATTCATAACGGTCCAAGGAACCTCTGCAACCCCAACTCTTACACCAGCAGCACCAGTAGCACCAGCAACCCCAGCTCTTGCACCACCAGCTCTTGCCTCCGGCACATCTGCCTCTATTACTCTCGCTCTCCTCCTACCTCTACCAACCGGCGGAACTACTGTAGCTATAGGTTAAGGGCCCATTGGCCCCATCAGATGTCCTCTCGCCCAGGCCATGTAATCGCCTGTGGGCTCTAGAAGAATCGATGCTAGGATGGCAACTACCTCCAGCATGATGTCCAACCCGCCTATATAGTCTATCTGATGCATGGAAGCTAAAGGAGGCATGGGAATCCTGATGTGATCCAAGCTTAGTGACTGGCAGACAACCCTCTCTCCAAGATAGCACTCTTGGCAGAACGGGCCCTCCAACAGGATTCGCATCGAAGTGATATCTCGATTGCGCATTAGATCTACGCTGGCCCTCTCCTCCATCCTCCGCCAAACATCTCAATAAACCTGTAGAGGAAAGAAGATATCTGATCCGAAAAGAGGGATAAAATAGCGTAAGACCAGTGAACAAATCAGTAACAGATAAGTGACAAAGTAGTGAACAGAGTAGTTAATAGAGTAATGACATACAGCGACAGTAATAAGAGCAGTAATAAGAGCAGAAGTCGTACCTGATCTGGAGTAAGCTGGTCTAGGAACTCACAGAATTTATTAAGAGCCTTCCCTCCGTGCTTTGTCCTCTTTAATCCTCTCACCCATTGAGCTGCGCATGGGATAACTAGAGGATCATCGTATGAGCTCACCGGGACATGCATCTTGAGGAACTCGTAACTTCAGAGCGCTGCAAAAGATGAGTTAGTAGAAGAACAGATGGCAGATATGTAAATGAATGAAAGTATAGAGATACATAAATAAAGATATACCTCCTAAATCCTCTAGTATCTCGTGACGCTAAGCTCCTGTAGGATCCTCATCACTACCCTCATAGAGCCGTAGAGGGTAGCAAGAGTGGCACCTCCCCAGTCATGTGAGGAAACTAGGTACCAGTGAAAGACGACTCCTAGATAGTGAATATGAACAGTGTGTTAGAGGCAAAACTGTCAAGATCAATGTTTTTGTAAATAATTTTCGGTAAAAAAAATTAATTGGATGAGCAAACGCCGAAACGGGCTCTAGATAAAACTTTTGACGTCGAACAATCAAAATTAAAATCCGTGCAACTAAAGTTAATTTAGAAGAATACCTTTTACCAATCAAATCTTCAACTACGATTTTTATTTCGAGTTGAAACTCCCATCATACTTTTTATTGTATTCTCTTATGCGATTCTTGAATGTAGTGTGGGTTACAATCTATCAAGAACTTGAACCGGTAGAACCTGAATAGCTTTAGTTTTAAAGACAAGTTATGAAACTGGTTCAACCTACCAACATATTTATAAAGCAACAACAGAGACCTGTGGAGTAATTATGAGTAAGACTTCCAGTGGAACACAGATACCCATCAGTGGTTTCAGCAATTAAGCAAATTTTATAGCAATATCTGTAATTATGAAAACTTTACAGCAGTTTCTGCAATTTTTATATAATACTAAATTATAATTCACACCACTAAAGAACTATAATTACACTCTGATTCATAATCTCAAGACATTTTTGTATTGAGCTCCTGCTATTAAATATTTAGCATGTTTCCCCACATTAAGATTCTCAATACCCGTCAATTAAATTTAATTACTGACAATTTAATTTGATTGACATCTTAAAATTTTTTAAACCCTTCTGCTTAACTTATTTGACTGCCAAATAATCAAATCCATCTGTAGGGTTTGGCTCAGTCAAAACTTATAAACTTTCTTAAGGGGGTATCGTCAATCCTCATCATTCAAGACGTAGATTTTGGCAATAATTAATATTCACCATATAAGTAATACTGCTATCCAACTTACCAGGAATATAAACCCATATAAGATCACACCCTCTAATGAATCAAAATAACGAATATTAAATATACGCAAATCAATAATTAGTTTAGAATTAAGAGCATAAATACTATTCATAATAACTTTGGGGTGTGAATTAATTTATATAATCATTATAAAATTAATTACCCTAATGTATCCCGTTTAATACGCACAAAGTGTACTAGTACAGAGAGTCGGAACAATAGATGACGCTATTATCTGTTCCTTATAACCTAGACAAGACTACTAAAATTCGGTACTACAGTCGTACCGATGGTATGTCTATTTTCTTCTAAACTGTGAATATAAAACTTATATTCTGTAAGAACCTAAAATCTAACCTTCTCTGTGTAAGCTGTAATCTACACACCAGATTAAATACTGTATAGAATAAAAGACATCCATGCGTAACATAAAATGATATACATACATTACTCATAAAGATTCTCATAAAATAGACAAATTAATTTTTTAAAAATAAAATTAAATACTAAAAATATAGTTTTCAGTTTACCAACGCTAACAATCTTTCAATTATACTCAAAACCATACTGCTATACATCTAACTCCCATGCTCTCTACATGACTATCAAAAATCTTAGCCGGTAAGCTCTTTGTAAAAGGATCTGTAAGGTTGTCTCCTAATGCAATCTTGGTCACAGCAACATTACTCCTTTGTACGATTTCTCGTATTAGGTGATACTTACACTTAATGTGCTTTCTTTTCTTGTGGACTCTTGGTTCCTTCAAGTTTACAACCGCTCCGTTATTATCACAATAAAGTGTAATAGCCGATTGAACTGAAGGCACCTCATCTAGATCCAATAGAAAGTTCCTAAGCCACACTGCCTCCTTGGCTGCTTTAGAAGCGGCCAGGTACTTGACCTCCATGGTAGAATAAGCAATGTAGGACTGCATGATACTCCTCCAACTTATAGCTCCACCTTCTAAGGTAAACACATATCCTGAGGTAGACTTGTGGAAATCCTTGTCAAACTAAAAATATGAGTCTGTGTACCCCAAAAGTACTAGACTTTCTGCCTAGTAAACCAACATATAATCCTTAGTTATTTTTAGGTACTTAATTATATTCTTTACTGTAGTCCAATGCTCTTACCCTGGGTTAAACTGATATCTGTTAACCATGTCAATGGCAAAGTAGATGTCGAGTCTAATGCAAAGCATAACATAGATGAGGCTTTCTACTGCCGAAGCATAAGAAACCACCTTCACCTTTTTTATCTCGTCAGGTGTCTTAGGATAATGATCATTGGATAGAGTAATTCCATGCCTGAAAGGGAAAAACCCTTTTTTGGAATCCTGCATGCTAAAATGAGCAAGGATGTCATCGATATACTCTGTTTGTGATAATTTCAGCATCCTTTGTTTTTGATCTCGCATAAGCTTAATCCATAGGATGTGACTAGCTTCTCCCAAGTCCTTCATATCGAACTGCCAAGATAACCATTCTTTAACCGTAGTTAATGCCCCCACATTGTTTCCAATGATCAAGTTATCGTCTACATAAAGTAGTAAAAAAATTATGACGCTTCTTGTACACATAGAACTCATCCAGACTCGGATCAAAATCATAAGACTTTATGGCTTGATCAAATCGAGTGTTCCAAGACCCCGATGGCTGCTTAAGTCCATAAATTGATATTTTAAGCTTGCACAACAAGTGCTCCTGGCCCTTTGCAATGAATCTATCTGGTTGTATCATATAGATACACTCATCAAGACTTCCGTTAAGGAAAGTAGTCTTGACAACTATTTTCCTAATTTCGTAATCGAAATGTGCGGCAATGATAAGAGAATCCAGATAGACTAAAGCATGGTTACCGGCGAAAATGTTTTCTTATAGTTGATCCCTTCTTTCTGAGTGAATCCTTTAGCAACAAGTCTAGTTTTGAAGGTTTTAACCTTTTCATCTGCTCCTCTCTTCCTCTTGGAGATCTACATGCATCTAATGAATTTTATCCCTTCGGGTCATTCTACAAGTTCCTATACCTAATTGGAATACATAGATTCCATCTTAGAATTCATAGCCATTTGTCAAATATCTACATCTTTGTCCTGAAGTGGTTCATTGTAGCTATTATATTTGGTATCTAGTTCTGCCGGGATCTTGTCAAATGACCCTCCAAAAATATATACCGATCTGGTTGATGAATAATCCTTCACTACGACGAGGCACTACCTGTGTTTGTGTACTAGTAATAACATGTTGTGCAGAATCCGAACCCTATGCTTCAGCATCTTGTTCATGATTTGCACCTATCCCGATAATCCTCCCACTACGACGAGATAATGGACTATCAGTGACATGTGGTTACTCTTTCGTTCAATTGGTATTTCCTCTCAATTCTTCTAGAACAATGTTGCTTTTGGGCCTGTGGTCCATAATAATATTCTCTTCCAAGAATCAGGTACTGGTGCTAACAATGATCTTTTGATCCGTAAGATTATAAAACAGTCCAACTTTCATTTTCTTGGGATACCCCACAAAGAAATAGACTTCTATCCTTAGTTCCAACTTACCCGCGTTGCCTTTCAGCACATGTGCTGGACACCCCCAAATCTGAGTGTGTTACAGACTAGGCTTACACCCGGTTCACAAATTTGTGAAAGTAGAAGCTACTGACTTAAAAGGTACTAAGTTCAAAATGTAAGCCGTTGTTTCTAAAGTGAGTCCCCAAAATGAATCGGATAATCCTGAATAACTCATCATAGACCTTACCATCTCTATAAGAGTCCAATTCTTTCTTTTTACTACACCATTCAGTTGTGGAGTGCCAGGTGTAGTCAACTGGGATATAATCTCTTTCGATGACAAGTAGTATCTAAACTATCCAAAGAGGTATTCTCCACCATGGTCAGATCGTAGTGATTTGATACTTTTACCCAGACGCTTCTGGAGGCCTTGAATTTTTTGAATTTCTTAAAGTATTCAGACTGACGGTGCATCAGGTAAATATATCCATACCTTTAATAGTCGTCAATAAAATTGACGAAGTACTCAAAGCCACCTCTAGCCCTTATTGTCATAGGACTACACACATCAGAATGAATCAGTTACAATGGTTCTTTAGCCCTATAACCTTTGACCGAAAAGGGTCTCTTGGTCATCTTACCCTCTAAGCAGGATTCACAGGCTGTAAGTGTCTCCACTTTCAATGAACCCAAAGGTCCATCTTCTACCAGTCTCTTTATTATTTTTAGATTAATATAACGAAAGTATAAGTGCCAAAGAAACGTTTGGTTCATTAAAGAATGAAATTTTCTCTTATATAGTAAATTAGATGTATTATTCAATTCAATCAGTTGCAAAGTAGGAGAGATTGAAATAATATCATAAAGATCATCCACCAATGTATCAGAATAGATAACCCATTTATTATCTTTAATAACCACAGAGTTATTAAAATAAATCAAATATTTGTCTTTAACCAATTTAGAAACAAAAACTAAGTTTCTTCTAATGAAAGATACATACAAATAATCTCTTAATATTAAAATTCGATCTCTACCAAAACTGAGAGTGGCATATCCTACTGCAACTACTGTTACCTTTGTATTATTGCCCATATGTAGGTAAATCTCTGCATTACTAAGTTGTAGGGTTTCTTGGAACCCCTGCTGTAATAACCCGAACTCACGAATATAAATAGAAAAGAAAGAACATCTCAAATGAAACGAAATCTCGAACCTAAGTTCAGTAAGAAGAATTAGCCCGACCATTTAACTTTTTCGAGCATGAGGATAGGGATAGAGAGGGAGCTACACAAGCATATATTAAAACCCTAATATTGATGGAAAGAAGTCAAAGTTATAAGCCTAAGTTATTTAAGACAAGAGTTAAGCTCGAAAAGCCTTAAAAACCTAAAAGTTGACACATGGATACCCTAAATCAAGGATTTAAATACAATCAAGTAGCAAAGAATAAAATAATATAAAAAATAACAAAAATACCCCTTAGTGGCCGACCACCTTGAGAAGAGTGCCAAAAAGTGATTTTTGCTTACTTTTTTTAGCTTAAAATGATGAGAAAGGTATTAAGTTAAGCATTATGATGATCCAATATTTGTGGAGCAAGTAATATACATAATAATATGGTGTTATAGATTAACAAAAGCAAACAAATCACTATTGAAGTTCATGCTCAACTAAATAAGTTAAAAAGTCATATATTACCAAAATAGCTTAATTTGACTTAAAACACTACATCTATTTAATCAATTGTTATTGAAACTATAATAATATATGAGAATACTATATTTCTTATAAACATACTAATATAATCGGTTTCAGAGAGAAAAGACACAAAAAAAGATACATCAAATTAACTTTTGAAGTATTTTATTGCACAAAAGGGCACGCAAACCAATGCAAAATCGCTTGATTGATGGGGGGATCAGATTTTTGTCCCCTTAAACTGACCCTAGCATTAATTTAGCTTCCCAAAATCTGATTTTTTGTTCCCTAAAACCTTCAACTAACTTAATGAACCCATGTGAAAGAAAAGAAAAAGTACAAAATTTTAATTATTTTGTTTCCTAGCTCTTTCTATACAAATTAAGCCCAAACACCTTCTTTTCCCTTGATATTTTGGTGGAGAGAGAGGGAGAAAGACCAGATTATGAGTGTTCTTGAAGGTCCATAGAAGTTTGAGAGAAGAAAGAAGAAGAAGAAGAAGAAGAAGAAGAAAAAGAAGGGATCCAAGAAATAGGTCTTTGGAGACCATAGTTCCAAAAGCCAAGTCCTACTAGTTTTCCACCATCTTTTCATCTCTCAAACATGTAAGTAAAACCTTTAAAACCTTATGTCTAAAATCTCATAAAATATCCCCCAACACACATCTTTAAACACTCTAAAAATCGAGAATCGAAAATAAACCGAAAAGGCGTCGTAGTTGAAAATTTGGGACTGTTATGATTATGGGTGATATGAGATGTTGTGTGTGGTTATATTCGAGTTTGATGACCTATAAGTGTGATAGAGCCTTGGTATTAATGTCTAAAACATAAGAATACAAAGAAATTGAACAAAAACTTGACATGACATAAGTAGAAGACTTGGACACTAAGAGACTTGATTTTTTAGAATATAGATGTTTCTATCCTTAACTTTGGAATGCCATAACTCAATGTAAAAAATGGATCTAAGCATGTTCTTTCTGTCCAGATTTATCCTTTTGTGTTATCTTTCATCCAAAGTTGGTTTCAACTCATTCGAATCAGTAGAACTCGAGATATTACAATTCTACCAAAATGTGTCGATTCCAGACCAGTTAACAATACAGACACAAAAACCTTAGTATAAATGAGATTCCAGTTTTGGCCAAAACATGAAAGTTGTAGGAAACATGTATATCTATATATCCACTAAGAATGAGCACAAAATATTGAGTTTTGATAGGTCAAAGCTCGTTTGAAAGTCTCTATTGTTTTAGCCCTCAAGGGATACTTCTGTCACATATTTTTGTGTAGCCCAAAACCCCTATTTTTAGTGATCTATTCCAAATGTGGTCTACATAAACTTTGTAGCTAACATATTGATGTACGTTTATCCCAAAAATCAGATCTTAAAGCCTTGGGATGATTCTCCAAAACCATTTCAAACTCTCTGTCCAAAATTGGCTCTACTGAGTTTTTACGGCTGACAGACCATATTTTCTAAAATGGCTAAACAGTCTAACTTGTTCCAAACAACTATCCTTATCTCTAAACATAAAACTTATGGGCTACATGTTGAAATATAACATACTAAAAATGGGATCATTTAGACTTGATATGATACTCCTAAACCGAGACCAATAAAGACACTTGTCTAACCATTTCTCTGAGCAAGTGCTGAACCATTTTTGTTTTTGTCAAATTGTTTCACCCGTTTGCCTTAGGTTTTGGTTTTGGTGTTGAACATAAAATTTGTAAGAAATATTTTAATCTAAATCATCACCAAAAATCATAATCCAATTCCAAGTCTAAGTATCTCAAGATGCGATGGTACTTTAAATTTTAATGATTGGGAGAGAGTAATAAATGGTTAACTTAAATCTTTAAACAAGTGAATGGTTAGACAAGTGCGTAGTACCCCTTAAACCTAACAAGAAAGTAACCATGGTCCCTAAAAATCAAGAAAATATTCAATGGTTAGAATCATTTTAGTACTTCACGTTCTAAGAGGGGTAGAACTCCGTGTTGACGGTTAAGTCATGTTTGCTTGCAAGGCATGAAAGTTTTGTTACCCGAGGAGCAAGCTATGCTCGTTGACAAAGGCTCGGTTCGTACGCATATAAGATAAGGTGAGAGTGCTTATCTATTATCTTGAACTCGATTTTATGTAAATGATGCATGAAAATGCTTTGAAGCGATTGTTTTGAATTATGACCAGTTTGATGATCGCATGAACATGCTGTTTTCAAAAGCCATGATGTTTTAATTCAAGTATGCTATTCATGATATTTTGAGTTAGCATGATGTTACAATAAAAGTATAGTTAATGTTGTGTGGTTGTTCCAAAGTGCCAAGTTATAAGGGTTTTCGGCCCTTTATATCCCGTTATGAGGGAGGTTACCCAACTATGGGTGTTGTTTCTCCCTATGGGGGAGGTTTGCCATTGAGCCGGAATTTTTTCCTTAAAGGCTTTTGGGCTGAGTCCCGGGTTTTAGCACATACCACTTGTGCTTGGTGGAGAGTGGCATTCATTCCATCACGTTGCTATCCGTGCATTGCGAATTGAGGTTACGGTACCGTCGGAACTCCCGGTCGTGAGGTTGACGACTACTTGGACATTGTTGGGATTTGAGTCTAGATTTGAGAAAGTGGTTATGCATTTTAAATTTGTGGCGGTTAATCTAGGAACATATTTTTGTTTGCAATACTGAGAATGTTCTGTATAATTTGTGATATTTTCATGTTCAAGAAAATGCATCAGTTTCTATATTTTTCGTAGAAAATGTGATGAACTATTTTTAGAAAGAGTTTTCAGTTATCTTTAACTAAATAACTGTCTTTTCTGTTCATAATAATGCTAAGTGCGCTCTCATGTAACCTCTATGGTTGTAGATACCAGGAATGGATAAGAGTTGGTCCACCACAGGTGTCGTCGAGTTGTTTTGGTTCAGTTTTCTTTCGTTAAGTTTTTAGTTTTGGTAGAGCTTCAAGTATAAGACCCTGGAGGTTTTTTTTTTATGTTTTAGAAGTAATGTATGCTCTTGGGATGGCGAATCTCTAGTGACTCATGTATGCATCTTTTGACATTTAGGCATTGTAGTTGCTTAGAAGTTCTTGTTTGGTTTCTTAATATCTTTATCCCTTGTATTTTTCTTTGGCCACCGATTTAAGGCGAGATCATATCCCTTTGTTCAGGTTTGGTGCCTTGCGAGAGTGGGGTGTTATACCTGCAATAAATTACAAACAAGATTACTGGCTCCCGTATCTACACACGAGGTACCGGTAGATAACACTACTAAACATGTTTTTATAATTAGTGGACAGAAATTACCCTGTTTGTTATGCCTTCTGAGAAATACTTGACATAACTTTTTTCAGTGCCGTGTCTTGTTGCAATAAAAACATCTACCTTTTGGCTTTTTACACCAGTGCGTGGCCCACTAGCTACCCTGAAAACTGTGTCTCCTTGTTTTTGAACCTTTTTTTTTCTCATACCTTTCGACCCAGAGGAAGAACCTTTTTCATAAACAAACATATTTTCTGGTATTGAAGGAATACCAGTGATAGTTAAAACTATATCCAAATTACATTTCTAGTTAACAAAATTTGGTCCCGTTAATTTATTTTCTTTGAGTATAACCGTGAGTGGATTGAAAGAAATTTTTATCCTGAGAATCACATAATTAAAATTAACGGTTAATTATGACGAGAAATACTTTGAATTTATTTTAATTTGATTTTTTCTACCATGTTAAAATTAATTCGCCAACAGCTTGGAATCCTATGAATAGCATGCATCGATGGGAGGACGTCTACAATCCATCGTTTGTCTAAACATGCCAATTCTTTTTAATTTTACTATCTAGACAACTGACCATACCAAGTAAAATTAAATATCTGACATAGTTTTGGTTCAGTATATAATAGCAGTGATTCAGATGAAGAAAATACTATTATATACAGTTAAGTATTAATCATGACCTAATATAAAATCAATTGCTTCGCAATGAACCCTTCAGATGAAAAAATTATCCACACTAATAATTATTTAAAATTATTCCTAAAAGAGGTTTGTATTGATGATACCGTAATTAATCTGTCCGATTGGGAGAAATGCCTTACTGTCAATACGCATGATTTAATTATATCGCCTACAAAATGGTGATAGAGACCGTGGGAATTGTCTGTGAATAAACTTATCGCCTACTTAGATTTTAAAAATATTTTTTAGGGTTATAAAAATCTGTTTAATTAAAATAAATTTATTGATTTTGAAAAACACATTATCTGAAAGATTTAAATATCTTTCCGTGTACATGATTCTAAATATTATAATTTGTCAAGCCATCTTTTCGTATTTAAATGAGTAACAAATAAAATTCAATAAATGCATAATTTTTTTTTCAAATTTTTAGCTAAAGTAGTGATTAAAAGTATTTATTTATTTTATTTTTCGTTCCACATTTTTCAAAAAATAATAATTTATTTCGATTAATTATTTTTCTATTTAATTAATTCAAAATTTGAAATTAATTTTTATGTTTTTTCAAGATATTCGATTTTAAGAAAAATCATCTTAAATGTGATATTTTTTAAAAAATAAATTATTTAAAATTTGTTTATTTAATTAAAATTAATTAATTAAAATTTTTAATTTTATTTTTTATTACAAAATATTTTAATTAAAATTGAATTTCTAAATTGATTAAATTAACGGGATAAATAAAGCAGATATGCAATTATCCATACAGTTCATATATATAAACTCGATATGCATATATTCCAATTTTATGATCCAATTGAAACGTTGAAGTATTTCAATCTCCTGAAGAGGATAAGCCGTAATAATTATCATTCGTCTCTGATTCCTACATCCCAATTACATCAGGATACCCTGATACACATTGATATTCTAGAATATCATATCACAGTCTCCCATGTATCAGAAAACAATAAAAAAATAGCCTGGAAAAAAATTGCCTCCGCAGGCCACCATAAACCGCCGCCGGCACCACCATGCCGCCACCTTCGCCACATCTGAACTCCATTTTCAACACTTTTTACACCAAAAAATAGCTCTCAAAAATTAATATTTTTTATCAAAAAATCTGCTCGAAAACAGCTCAGAAAACAGCTAGAAAATTGCTTCGAAGTTGCTGCCATTGCCCCATCAACGTTGCCGCCTGTTTCATCGCTCATTTGGGCCTTTTCCAATGGTGTTTTGGCTCTCATCTTTTTTTGAAAAAATAGCTAAAATATCTAGCCACATGACGCTTCGAAGAACGCCTCGAAAAAAATTCCGAAATAGTCCCGAAAGACCCCCGTGCCATCGTTGCCATGCATCTCCGCTACTCTGTCGTTTACCGCTTGTTTGTGCACTATTTTTTACCCAATTTTTTTATGATTTTTGGATTGTGTTTTGAGGCATGTTTATTGCTATTTATGCCTAAAAAATTGCTCAAGAAATAGTCCCAAAAAATGATTCGAAAAATCATCAAAATTGCCGCCGGTGGTGGTGTTGTTTTGCCGATTTTTTCTACTGTTTTTGACTTATTTTTGCTATTATTTTGAATGCATAAATACTGTAGAAAACTCACCGAAAAAAATTATTTAAAATCGTTAAAAACTTACCGTGATCCGTGGCCCGTAAAAACCCAAAACCCCCGCAGGTGCTGCCTCCGTTCTTCGTGTTATTGGATATATCTAGTCTGTTCTTAAATAATCTTAATAGCTATTTTAAAAATAAAAAGTAGCTATTATATCGATCCTATGTCCCGAAAATTCACATTCGATCTATCACAGTTAACCCCGTAATTAAAAAAATATAATCATCATACAAACAAATTCAATCAAACATGAATAATAATATGACGATCATAAAACCGGGATTAGAACACCTGCAAAATCTAGTTGGCATAGTTCTAAAACTACTTGGCCCTGATAACTATAACCAAAAAATAAAACGGCTCGGATATTAATTGTTAAAGGCAAAACTGTAAAGATCAATATTTTTGCAAATGATTTACGGTAAAAAAATTAACTAGATAGGCAAACACTAAAACGGGCTCCAGATAAAACTTTTGACGTCAAACGATTAAAATTAAAACCCGTGCAACCAAAGTTAATTTAGAAGAATACATTTTACCGATTAAATCTTCAACTACGATTTTGATTCTGAGTTAAAGCTTCCGTAAGATCTTCTACTGTATTCTCTTATGCGATTCTTAAATATAGTGTAGACTACAACTCTGAAGAACTTGTACCCACAGAACCTGGACAGCTTTAGTCTTTAATATAAGTTATGAAACTGATTCAGTCTACCCACATATTTATAGGGCTACAGTAGGGACCTGTAGAGTAATTATGAGTAAGTCTTCCAGTAGAACACATACACCCATCAGTGGTTTTCACAATTAAGCAAATCTCATAGCGGTATCTATAATTATGAAAATCTTGCAGCCGTTTCTATAATTTTCATATAATACTGAATTACAGTTCACATCACTAAAGAACTATAATTGCACTCTGACCCATAATATCAAGACCTTCTTACATTGAGCTCTTGTCATGCTCCAAACACTAGGGTCACGCGAAAGCCCACCCAAACACCGTTTGAGAAAATAAGATTTGTAGTTGGAAAACCATGAACTCAAAAATATTTAACATTTGGATAAAAATTCCTACAGTTCAACTCTCATAAATTGTAAACATGCAATCTCATACATGAATAAATTTATCGCCTCAAGGCGTACAAAGCTCGCCTTCTGAAATAGGCATCACATGTATAAGTACATGCAAAACAGAAAAATGACAACTAGTATTCTGCCACCACATGAATCTTGGTCAACTCCTCGCGCTCACCTGAAAGGGTTTTACAACAAAATTCCACATCGTGAACCAAAGCCCAATAGAAAATAGATAGTAAAACTATAAAATAGGCTATGCAATCATAAGCATAAAGAGTCAACTACATGAGTCAAAAAGATTTTTCTTCCAAAACCACAAGTTTTCCATCAGACTAACATGAGTCTCAAAAAAGTTTTATCTCATAAAACTTCACATTTTTCATCCTTCAAACTATGCATATCATCCTAACAGATATCATGCCACCGTTAAGGGAAAGCAGTAAAAATACAGTAAGCTCCTCTCGGGCCACTCAACCGAGGAGAAAGATAAAATGTAATATCATGCACCGACTCTGCCACACAAACAAAGGAAACAACTATAGAGTTCTGCCCATTACCATAGTCTTGAACCACTTAAGGCCTGCTAAGTAATGACAAGTTCTATACAAAGTTACAATAATAAAGCCACTCACAGGGCACCAGACTTCTTTACGGATTTCCACGACCGATGGACGAAGTATAACCAAACCACGTTTACAGAGATTAACCCGAGAGACCGTAGCGAACCCACTTTGCGGACATTTTTGGACTTCCACCAAGGAGCAATAGAAGCCTAACTCAAAGCCACACACTGTCACGGTACATCTATGAAGAACATTTAAAAATCCATCGTAACTCAACTACAAAAACCCGTAAAAAGTTTATACAACACATGTATAAAAGAGATCCAATCCATCAACATGGAGATCTAAAACCATTTTCAACAAAATGTTTAAAGGATGAGACTCAACCCCGCCGGTTAGCTCCAAACCTTCACAAATACGTTTTTTACCATTTTCACAAAACACCTCGTTTTCAAACCTCCATTTGAAAATTACGGATACCACGCAGCCGAATCATGTATACAACCAAGAAAAGGCGTAAAAATCTACTTTAATCCAAAACTAAGGTTTACACATAAAAATCACATTTGATGTATTTTTTACCCGGTGAAAATATATATAATCACATATATCACCCTTATACAACAGTAGGGTCTAGAATCCTACTTCGGCGAATCAAAACTCGAAGCCTCAAAAATTGAACCTCGTCAGAACGAGAATCTGTCAGGTTGGATGCAAAGCCCACATCCCCGATAGCAAGGATCCACAAAGAAACCAACAAAAAACCAAGCCATGGGCCCTCAAAAGTAGAGAGAAGGCAAAGAAAAGAGGTAACTTAGCTTCTAAGAAAGGTTTTTAACAAATATCTCCGCCACTACAATATTTATAGAAACACCAAAAAGCTACTGGCCAGTCGACTGAAGCCCCCTGTCCATGTCCAGTCGACTGAACTCAAATTTTTCGGTTCAGTCGACTGGGCCAAGCCCTCCAATCGATAGAACTACTGGGCAGTGTGTTTTTCAACGTAAAATAGGGTTTTTGATCCAAACGCAAGCCAAGTAAGCCTCTACCAAACCCCAAAAAGCGTATAACACATTTATACATGCTATTCTACAATATTAAAGTATAACTCATGCATCGAGGCTATTCATATACAGAAAGAATCACGTCATGTATATAAAAACAACTCAAAATGCAAAGGTTCAAGATCTCACAGTTCTTGTTATTAAATGCTTAACATTTCTCCCCACGTTAAAATTTTTGATTCCTGTCAGTTAAATTTAATTATTGATAATTTAATTTAATCCGCAATTTAAAATTTCTTAAGCCCTTCTACTTAATTTATTTGACCACCGAATAATCAAATCTACCCGTAGAGTTTGGCCCAGTCAAAACTTATAAACTTCCTTAAGAGAGTATTGTCAACTCCGATCTTTCGAAATGTGAACTCCACCAATAATTAATATTCACCATATAAATAATGCTGCTATCTAACTCACCAGAAATATATACCCATATAAGATCGCACCCTCTAATGAATCAAAATAACGAATATTAAATATATGTAAATTAATAATTATTTTAGGATTAAGAGTATAAGCACTATTCATAAATAACCTTAGAGAGTGAATTAATTTATATAGTCAGTATAAAATTAATTATCCCAATGTGTCCCATTCAATACGCACAATGTGTACTACCATAGAGAGTCAGAATAATAGACGACGCTAATATTTGTTCCCCGTAACCATGTCAGATCTACTAAAACTCTTTACTGCAATCATACCGATGGTATGTGTTAGAGGCAAGACTGTCAAGATCTTTATTTTTGCAAACGATTATCTGAAAAAAAAAAATTTAACTGGACGGACAAACGACAAAACGGGCTCCGGATAAAATTTTTTAATGACAAACGATCAAAATAAAACCCATGCATCCTAAATTAATTTAGAAAAATACGTTTCACTGGTCGAATCTTCAACTACGATTTGAATCCGAGTTGAAGCTCCTGTCAGATCTTCTACTATATTTCTTTATGTGATTCTTGAATCTAAGTTGGGCTACAATCTATCAAGAATGTGTATCGACAGAACATAGACAACTTTAGTATTAGATGACAAGTTATAAAACTGGTTCAGCCTACCCGCATATTTATACAGATATAGCATGGACTAGGGGAGTAATTATGAGTAAGATTTCAAGTGAAACACAGACACGTATCAGTGATTTCTGCAATTAAGCAAACCTCATAGCGGTATCTGCAATTATGAAAAACTAGTGTCGATTTCTGCAATTTTTATAAAATACTAAATAACAGTTCACACCACTAAAGGACTATAATTGCACTCTGACCCATAATCTTAAGACCATCTAGCATTAAGCTCAGGTTATTAAATGCTTACCTTTTCTCCCCACGTTAAGATTTTTGATACTCGCCAATTAAATTTAATTATTGATAATTTAATTTAATCCGTATCTTGATAATCCTTAAGTCCTTCTGCTTAACTTATTTGACCGCCGAATAATCAAATCCACTTATAGAGTTTGGCCCAGTCAAAACTTATAAGCTTCCTTAACAGGGTATCGTTAATCCTGATCTTTCGGGACGTGAATTCCGTCAATAATTAATATTCGTCTTATAAATATTACTATTATCCAACTCACCGGGAATATAGACCCATGTAAGATTGCACCCTCTAATGAATCAAAATAACGATTATTAAATATACGCAAATCAATAATTATTTCAAGAGTAAGAGGATAAATACTATTCATAATAACCTTCGGGTGTGAATTAATTTACATAATTAGTATAAAATTAATTATCCCAAATGTCCCGTTTAATACACTCAAAGTGTACTGGCACAGAGAATCGGTACAATAGAGTACGCTATTATCTATTCTCCGTAACGAAGATGGGCCTACTAAAATTTTGTGACACAGTCGTGCCTATGGTATGTCCATTTTTATCTAAATTGTGAACATAAAATTTATATTCTGTAAGAACCTAAAATTTGATCTTCTTTGTATAAACCGTACTATACAGAATATTAGACATCCATACATAACAAAGAAATGATACACATACATTACTCATAAAGATTCTCATAAAATATAAAATTAATTTTATTAAAATAAAATTAAATACTAAAAATATGGTTTTCAGTATACTAACCCTAACAATCTTCCACTTATACTCAAAACTATGCTACCATACATTTGACTCTCATGCCCTCTACATGACTATCAAAATTCTTAGCTGGTAAGCACTTTGTAAAGGATCTGCATGGTTGTCTCCTGATGTAAGCTCTATGTCTGATTGAAAATCTGGGTCTGTATACTCTAAAGGTACTAGACTGTCTGTCTGGTAAACCAACATATATTCCTTAGTCCTTTTTAGGTACTTGATTATATATTTTTTACCACAGTCTAATACTCTTACCTTGGGTTAGATTGATATCTACTAACCATGCCAATGACAAAGTAGATGTTGGGTCTAGTACAAAGCATGGCATACATGAGGCTTCTTACTGCCAAAGCATAAAAAATTGCCTTCATCTTCTCTATCTCATCAGGTGTGTTAAGACACTGATCCTTGGATAGAGTGATTTCATGCTTAAAAGGATAAAACACTTTCTTGAAATCCTGCATGTTAAAACGAGCAAAGATATCATCGACATACTTTGCTTGTGATAAGCCCAACTTCCTTTATTTTTTATCTTGCACAAACTTGATCCCAATATTATGACTGGCTTCTCCCAAGTCCTTCATATCGAGCTGCCCAGATAACCATACTTTAATCATAAATAATGCCCACACATCGTTTCTGATGAGCAAGATTTCATTTGCATAAAGTAATAGGAATATCACAACGCTTTTTTCACGCTTTTTGTACACACATGACTTATTCGGACTCTGATCAAAATTATAAGACTTAATGGCTTGATCAAACCGAGTGTTCTAAGATCTTAATGAATGCTTAAGTTCATAAATGGATCTCTTAAACTTACACAACATGTGTTCTTGGCCCTTTACAATGAATCCGTCTGATTGTATCATATAGATACACTCATTAAGACTTTCGTTAAGAAAAGCTGTCTTAAAATTCAATTACCAAAATTCATAGTCAAAATGAGCAGCAATGAATAAAAGAATCTGGATAGACTTAACCATGGCTACTGGCAAAAAGGCCTCCTCATAATCGATCCATTCTTTCTAAGTGAATCCTTTAGCAAGAAACCTAGTTTTGAAGGTTTTAACCTTCATGTCTGCTCCACTCTTCCTCTTGTATATCCACTTACATCCAATGGATTTTATCCCTTTGGGTGGTTCTATAAGTTTTAAAACCTTATTAGAATACATAGATTCCATCTTTGAATTTATAGCCCTTTGTCAAAGATCTGCATCTTTGTCTTGAAGTACTTCATTGTAGTTACAGGGCTCGGTATCTAGTTCTGCCGGGATCCTATCAAAAGACTCTCCCAAGAGCATATATCGGCCACGTTGATAAATAATCATTCCACTACGACAAGGCACTACCTGTATCTGTGTACTAGCAGTAACACGCTGTGTAGAATCTGAACCCTGTGTAACAGCACCTTGTTCTTGATTTGCACCTGTCCCGATAATTCTCCCACTACGACGAGATAATGGAATATCAGTGACTTGTTCTTCCGTTCTACTAGTATTTTCTCTCAGTTCTTCCAGAATAATTTTACTGTTGGGCTAGTGATCCATAACATAATCATCTTTTAAGAATCGGGCATTGGTGCTAATAATGACCTTCTAATCCTTAAGATTATAAAACAGACCACCATTCGCTCCCTTGGGATACCCTACAAAATAACTGAATTAAGTCCTCAGTTCTGATTTACCCGTATTCTCTTTCAGCACATGTGCTAGACACCGCTAAATTTGAATGTGTTTCCGACTAGACTTACGCCCGATCCACAATTCTGTGGGAGTAGAAGGTATTAACTTAGAAGATACCAAGTTCAGAATGTAAGCCGCTATCTCTAATGCGAGTTTCCAAAATAAATCAAGTAAACCTGAATAACCTATCATAGACCTTACCATCTTCATAAGAGTCCTATTCTTTCTTTTTGTTACACCATTCTACTGCAGAGTGCTAGGTGCAGTCAACTGGGATGTAATTCTCTTTGATAACAAGTAGTCCTTAAACTCTCCAAAGAGGTATTCCTCACCACGGTCGAATTGTAGTGATTTGATACTTTTACCCAGATGCATCTTTGCCTTCGCCTTGAATTCTTTGAATTTCTCAAAATATTCCGACTTACAGTGCATCAGGTAAATGTGTCCATACTTTGAGTAGTCATCAATAAAACTGATGAAGTACTCAAAGCCACTTCTAGCCCGGATTGTTATAAGACCACACACATCAGAATGAACATGCTCTAACGGTTCTTTAACACTATAGCATTTGGCCAAAGAGGGCCTCTTGGTCATTTACTTTCTAAGTAAGATTCACAGACTGAAAGTACCTCCACTTTCATTGAACTCAAAAGCGTTAGGATTGGTATACTGAAAATTATATTTTTAGTATTTAATTTAATTTTAATAAAATTAATTTTCTTTTTTATGAGAATCTTTATGAGCAATATATGTGTATTATTTCTTTATTTTGTATAGATATCTAACATTCTGTATAGTATTTAATCTAGTGTGTAAAGTACGACTTGCACACAAAAGATCAGATTTTAAGTTCTTATAGAATATAAGTATTATGTTCACTATTTAGATGGAAATGGACATACCATCGGTACGACTGTGACACAGAATTTTAGTAAGCCTGTCTTGGTTACGAGGAATAGATAATAACGTCGTCTATTGTTCTGACTCTCTATGCCAGTACACTTTGTGTGTATTGAACGGGACATTTGGGATTATTAATTTTATACTGACTATATAAATTAATTTACACCCCAAGGTTATTGTGAATAGTGCTTATTCTCTAAATCCTGAAATAATTATTGATTTTCATATATTTAATATTCGTTATTTTGATTCATTAGAGGGTGCGATCTTATATGGGTCTGTATTCCCGGTGAGTTAGATAGTGGTATTATTTATATGATAAATATTAATTATTGACGAAATTTATGTCCAGAAAGATTGGGATTGACGATACTCCTTTAAGAAAATTTATAAGTTTTGATCAGGGCAAACCCTACAGGTGGATTTGATTATCTGGTGGTCAAATAAATTAAGCAGAAAGGCTTAAAAAATATCAAGATGCTAATTAAATTAAATTATCAGTAATTAAATTTAATTTGTAGGTATCGAGAATCTTAAAGTGGAGAGAAATTGTAAGTATTTAATAACAGGAGCTCAATGCAAGGTCTTGAGATTATAGGTCAGAGTACAATTATAGTTCTTTAGTGGTGTGAACTGTAATTCAGTGTTTTATGAAAATTGTAGAAACTGCTGCGTCTTTCCATAATTGCAGAAATCACTGGTAGGTATCTGTGTTCCACTAGAAGTTTTACTCATAATTACTCCACAAGTCCCTACTGTAACCATATATATATGTGGGTAGATTGAACTAGTTTTATATTATATATCATAATTTGTCTTTCAAGACTAAATATATCTGGGTTCTGTCAGTACAAATTCTCGATAGTTCATAACCCACACTATGTTCGAGGATCACATAAGGGAATACAGTAGAAGATCGGACAGGAACTTTAACTCGGAATCAAATCGTAGTTGAAGAATTAATCGACAAAAAGTATTGTGATATCTCAAAATAATAATAATAATAATATATGATTGATTAGGTTAAACGAATAAATAATAATAATAATAATAATAATAATAATAATATATGATGAATAAATAATAATAATAATAATAAATATAATAATAATTGCGCAAATAAAATGTCGGTTATGACCGTTACAACTTAAATGCGAAAGTTATGCTGTTTAATAATACTCATTTAAAAACAATAATAATCATAATAATAATTATAATTATTAATTATAATATAAATATAACATTTATTTAGTATAAATAAATACAAAGTTAATGGAGATAACCGTGGGTTTATAAAGACAATTAAGCTAATTCTATAACCGATGGTTTTAAAATGAATTAAATTGAGAATTAAAACCTAAGCCTCCATTGAAATAAATGATTAGTGTATATATACATGGAAAATAGGATTGTGTTTAAGCTCCATTGCGTTTAGTTTTAATTCTGTTTGGGTTTTGTTATGTTTTGGGCACTTGTTTGTTTTATAAAAAAAAAAAAAGTAATCATATATATATATATATATATATAAAATAAAAATATGTATTTGAACTAAAATACGTTTGGCTGACGTAATTTTAGGACAGCTATCTAGTTGGCTACCCACTTCTTTACATATTTTGGGAGTAGACTTGGATGCTTGAACTAAAATATGTTTGGCCGACGTAATTTCAGGGCAACTATCTAGTTAGCTATCCATTTTTTTACATTTCTTTCTTGAAATCTAGCTTTGATAACTCGATTTGATTATAAAAAATTTTCTCGAATCTCATGTATGTTCTACAACCTTGGACTCATTCTTGTTCCATTCTAACAACTTATTTCAGCACATCGGTAAGTAACGATAATCATTAAGAGTTAGAACTTCCATAAAAAATAGAAAACCAAGTAAACATATCCAAAAAAATCTACGAGTACCCCTTTAAACCACGAAGCAAAATCTTTTGTAGCGCACATGACCTAATTAATGTCCTCATAGCAACTGGTGAGAATTAACCCTTTAAACCAAACCACACAAATAGTATTCTTTAAAAATCATGGTAAGTTCATATGAGAATAAAAAATCAAAAAATTATTTAACCAAAATTTATAAAGAATACCAAATCATTTACGGATTAAAATTTTTTTTAACTCTACCAACCGTTGTTTCTATTCATAACATACAAAACTAAACTCTGAATAAGTAGTTAGAGCAACTTCAATAATGAATGAATAAATCGATCAAATTAATCCAATCCTTAAGGTTGTTAAAATTCTAAACTAGAAACAAAAGATTAGTATGCTATCCATGATAGTGCCCGATGGTACCAATAAAATTCTCACACTCACGACATCAAGAAACTTCAAACCTAGCAAGATTTTTAAGCAATATATCATAAATATCCTCAACACTAGGGAAAAAAAACACAAACTTAATAAGAAGTACTAAGGTAAATTCATTCTTAAGAAATGTACTTTATACCCAATTAAACAAGCTCAAAAATCTCATAATGAATGCTTTTTGAAAACCTCCATTTTATGAAATCTCGACATCACGAAATGAGATAATAAGCCTATTCTCTAAAATGACATTAAAAAAAAATCTTGATACTGTAAAACTCTGAACATGTCAAGGTAACGCGAGGAAACTGCGACTTAAAACTCAAAAAATTGATAATAATAACCAAAGATATAGAATAGTGTAATCTTGTCCTAAGAGATACGTTATCAACTCGACTTATATCTTGACATAACCACATGTGCAGTTGGGTTAAAATCTATTTTACGAAGAACCGATCGGTACGTATCAAAGATCGACATGAGAAACGACTACGATTAAGTAATACCACTCGTCAAAATATAATGTACTCGAAACTTTTCGTGTAAGGTACGACGTTTTCTAACATAACTCAAGTAAAATTTAAAGGACCAAACTTTTAAAAGTGGAAAGAATGTGATATCTCAAAAATAATAATAATAATAATAATAATATATGATTGATTAGGTTAAATGAATAAATAATTATTATAATTATTATAATTATTATTATAATACAAATATATAATTGATTAGGTTAACCGAATAAATAATAAATATAATAATAATTCCACAAATAAAATGTCGGTTATGACCGTTACAACTTAAATGCAGAAGTTATGATGTTTAATAATACTCATTTAAAAACAATAATAATCATAATAATAATTATAATTATTTAATTATAATATATTTAATTATAATATAAATATAACATTTATTTAGTATAAATAAATACAAAGTTAATGGAGATAAATGCATAATCGTGGGTTTATAAAGACAATTAAACTAATTCTATAACCGGTGATTTTAAAATGAATTAAATTGAGAATTAAAACCTGAGCCTCCGTTAAAATAAATGATCAGTGTATATATACATGAAAAATAGGATTGTGTTTAAGCTCCATTTGGTTTAGTTTTAATTCTATTTGGGTTTTGTTATGTTTTGGGCACTTGTTTGTTTTATTAAAAAAAAGTAATCA